>APFE030078317.1:103647-182620 GCA_000404065.3 Pinus taeda | reverse complement strand
TATAGTAATAGGATTTGGCCATTCCCAATCAAATATAGGTGATAAAATCAACCACAACATATGCCAGTAATCGTAGTTTCCAATCTCTCTTTGTTGGCTACATTCTCCACAACATAGTTGTGCATTGTGTGTTTTTTATCGAATTAAAATACACGAAAACACACTCAGAGTGTGAGCTAAGTGACTGAAATGGAGATGTGAACGATGATTATCTTTCTTTTCCTTTATATAAATCTCTGCATTACTAGGTACTTTGTATGGAAGCCAAGTCAAGAGGTTGACACTAGCGGGCTGACTAGAGCCAGTTTTCTCAAGGGTTTTGTGTTTGGAACGACGACTTCGACTTACCAGGTGGAAGAAACTACCAAGTATGATGGAGGATGGCTGAACATTTGGGTTAATTTTATCTGTCAACCAGGTATGCATTTTTTCACAATTAATTTGGCTTCATTGGATCAATCATATCCCTGCATTGTAATGTTTTTCACATATTCAGGTTTTTCAGATTTTACGGGTGTTTGGTCTTTTCTTTTCAGGGATTGTATCTAACAATGTCACTACCGATATTATGGTGGATGAATACTATCTTTATAATGTATACGCTTCTTCTGCCATTTGTCCATTTTGGCCCTTTTTTTCATGAGAATTCAAATGATAAAGTTTATGGTTTTTCAATGGAAGAAGATTTTGTAGGAAAAATGTTGTTTCTACATGAGTTATTTAAATGTGGAAATTTAACTGCAAATATTCGTTTCACAAAGCAATGTAGAGTTGATGATAAATATGAAAATGGATGCCTACAGTTTCTTGATATCCTGGTCTAGGACTTTTCCAAGTAGGAAGATACTTGGGTTTTGATCACTGTTCAAATTTAATATATGAATGAAAGATTTTGACTGTATTAAATTTATAAGTTAAATATTTAAGTTACTTACATTAAATTCCAGCTTTTGCTTCAGCGTACAAATAACTTTCAAAAATATAGAATGGTCCCTTGAAGTATAGTTTATGGATCTAGGACTTACTAGGTGGAAGGAGTTGCCAAGTCCGATTGACGAGGGCTGAACATTTGGGATAATTTTATCCGACAACTAGGTATGCATTTTTTCACAACTAAGTTGGTATCATTGGATCAATCGTATCCCTGAACCGTAATGTTTTTCACACATTCAGGTTTTTCATATTTTAGTGGTGTTTGGGATTTTCTTTTCAGGGATTGTAGCTAACAATGTCACTGTCGATGTTATGGTGGATGAATACCATCTTTATAAGTTATATGCATCTTCTGCAATTTGTCCATTTTTGGACTTTTTTTCATGAGAATTCAAATGATAAAATTTATGGTTTTTCAATGGAAGAAGATTTTGTAGGAAAATTTTTGTTTATGTCTTGAATTATTTAAATGTGGAAATTTAACCGCAAATATTTGTTTCACAGAGTGACGTAGAGTTGATGGTAAATATGAACATGGATGCCTATAGTTTCTCGATAACCTTGTCTAGGAGTTTTCCAAGTAGGCAGATACTCAGGTTTTGATCGTTGTCCAAACTAAATATATAAATGAAAGATTTTGACTCTATTAAATTGATAAGTTAAATATCTAATTTACTTACATTAAAGCCTATAAATTTTAAAAATATAAAACGGATCCCTGAAGTATAGTTTATGGATCTATGATTTATAACCGTGTTTTTGAAGTTGTGTGTATTTGATGATGCAGAAGGAGCAGTTCAAAGATTCACTGGGAATACCAATGTATTTATAATTATTATGAACTCCCAAAGGGGGTAGATCCCCCTCTTACAAAGTGAAGAATAGATAGATGGATATGTAAAAGAAACCCAAGAATTTATATAGTAAAACTTTAAATTTCATTTTAATTTTTTTAAATATTGAAAATCATCTCATTTCAGTTGCTAAAGATATCTAATCTATAAAGGTGATTTAATGTCTAACATGATATATATATATATTACATATATATATATATATATAAGATTATAATTGTATATTATATAAAGTATATATAGACTTATACTCAAGAAAATAATAAAATATGTGTTAAGCTATTGTAGTGTATAGATTATAAATAATATGATAAAAGTACCAAGTAACTAAAATATTAATTAAATTAAACTTATATTGTAAACAATTTATTTAAAAAAATTATTCATAATACTCATATTACTTTAAAATAATAATAATAATAATTCAAATTTATATTCTCAAAACTTCATCTTAAAATATAATTAATACAATTTGCTTCTATAAATATATAATAAATGAAAAATTAAAATATAATTATTCAAATTCATATTATAATTAAAAAAATATTTAACATTATAAACATTAAATTCACTCTAATTCAATTTGACCCAACCAATATATCTTAATTTTCATATTGGTAGCCATGGTTCTTTGTTTCCGTTGTTTTTTGGGTTCTTTTCGTGTTGTTACTTGCTTTTAACAAAATAACATTAAAGATTATCATTTTTTTTTAATCTTGGTCCTTTCGTGTTGTTACTTCTTTTAAAAACAAATAACATTAAAGATTATATTATTTTTTTAAATTCTTTGCAAAGATATTACGTTTAATATGTTTGTAATTTTATATTTCACAAATAATTATATTAATTTAGAATTTCATTTTTTGTTGAAATTATAATTAATATTTAATATTGGTTAATAATTTATTAAAATAATATTTTACATAATTCTCATTTATTTTTTTCTTTTTTCTTATATATTTAATTCATAGTTTTACCAGTGTCTACATGTGAGAAACCTCATGGAGCTTATTTTTTTGTTTCCTTGATATAAGATGATGTGGTTGTTGTGTGAGATCCACATGGATTCCACTCATTCATGATGAATAAATGATCTAGAGGGGTTCTATTATTTCTTTGGAATATTTACAAGTTGAATATTAATGAGGCCAAATTCGGTTTTAATTGATCTTAAAAAAAGGTGTATCTTAGTGGGGTCATAACATTCCTTCCAAGCCAAAGAGCCAAAAAAAAAGACTTCAAAACTAATAGACAATTAATTCAAGATTTGGGTGAATTTCTAGGCAATTTAGGGAGTTTTTCCCATGACACTTTCTTTCCTCCTCTAAAATCTCAATGATGAAGGTTCTCGTATGGATTATAAGGGGCCTTAATGGAAAAATCAAGCATCACATTCTAAAAAGAAAGATTTCTATAGAAAATCCTGTTATCCTTTTAATACAATAGACCAAATGTGATCACCTCATTCTAAGTCAGCTAGTTAGGTTGCATGCAATCTACTAACGTCACACATTTATGACTGAGAGTTTAGCTAAAAGATTTTTCATCTTTTTTAATAATTTCTTAATCGGGAACCAACTACTTGGTCTAATGGAGATGATAAACACCCTCGAGAATGTGTTATGAATAAAGGGATGAAATGGAGTTTCAAGTTATGCTTACCATTCTTCCTTTCTGCAGGTAATTCTATTAAGCTAATAAAATCTTGCTACTAAAATCTTATTTTCCATATCTTATTGTGGTTCCATACCAACATCATGCATGAGCATGCCAGTTGTATACCATGACCCCATGCATAACAATAATAACCTTGATAACATAAAATTTTACCCAAAGAGAGAGCAACCCACTCTAATACCACCTTGTAATCGTCTCCAGCATTTATCAGCTTTCACCAGTTTTCCCGGGGTAACTATGAGTCGAGGGTCACTATGATGGGACTCAACCTCCTATATGATCTTAAGAAAATGGATTCGACAACTTAAGACCTTATTGACTTCCCTCGTGTATTACAGGACCTCTAGGAGCTACCCAACCCTTCTAGGTGTCTAATGCCTAAGCTAAATCTGTTTTTCACTGAGCTATTCTCTTAGTTGCTCCCATTACAAGGCCTCTAAAAAATTTTAAACATTTAGTCGCTACCATATTGCTTTTCCTTATGACTATGAACTTTTCCAATCAGTTTTATACCATTGACCTTGAACTCTAAGCCATGTTTTCACGGCTCGGACTAAAGCCTCTACCAAAAACTCAATGAAACTTCCAAGAATGATGAATAACATAGGAAAAAGTATTATAAACCAAAAAAATGAAGAAAAACTTGACCAAACCCCTCCCAATAAGGACAAATATTTTATCAAACACATGGTAAACATGCAAACTACACATCATGAATGCATATTTGAACATAGGGATTTGAAAGTTATCTCGAAGGAAAAATGCCTTTTCAAAACTTATGCGTAACACCAATTAGGTCATGCATTCATTAAAAAGACATTCATTAACTAAAATGTGATAAAATTCATACTTAGATCTGGCATATAACCATGTTTATAACCAAAATATTATCAAGTAGATAACAAGGATAGAACAACTATTAAAGCCACATAATAACAAGTATAATTACCCATCCATGACAAGAGAAACTTAGCTCTTATTAACCATATGCAAAACCCAACCAAGTCAGGGACTTCCATATACCACCTAACTTTAGATTGGGTTGAACCAAATATTTCTTTCATCCAATCACGCCCACGCCATATTGCAAGATTGAATGTGGAATCTCATAGGATCAACCAATCCACAAATAAACAAGAGAATCCATAGGGTAAACCACCTCCACCCTCACCATACAACAATCTCACTTGAGCTAGTCCCTAGATCACAAAACCAAACTGAGCTTGGATGCCTCAAAATTCCTTCACCATCCCTTGAGGATTTTTCCTATCTCCACCCACCTATTTAGGGCTTCCTAGAGAAAACCATTTCCACCCCCAACCCTTGGGTTTTTCCTCACACCACCTCATGCAGAACCAAAACCTTTCATCAATCAATAGCTCAACCAAGAAAGAATCCCCTCACACCACATTTATGCAAAAATAGGAAGGAAAGGCTAAAACCACAGTTGAAACCCGACAAAACCCATGCAAACAATAACAAATTAATTGAATACAGACATGCACATACCATGCATGCCAAAACCAACTAGGAAATCATATATGCTACATGTTACCTGTAAGTATTCTCATTAAATTTATTTGATGAAACCTTTCCTTTATTGATTCTTGTGTTCCTTTGCTTTCCTTGTCCTTCCTTTTCTTGTTTGCTTTCCTTGTCCTCTTCATTATCCTCTCCTCTTTAATACTGATTGCAAAAAAATAGAAAATGGCCCCAAACTGATGCTCTGATGTGTTTTTATTATTGATGTGCCTAATTTCTTCATTTTCATTAATTTTCCTTGAATTTCCTCCTCACATGCAACTTGTGACCTTTCACCTCCATTTTATTGTATTTTCCTTTATTTTCATAAACAAAATACCAATAATGGATTTTTACCTTTTCAAAGCCTTTGTCATTGCCTTTGGTAATTTCTCCTTAGCCATACAAATGAATGATGTTTGTGAAAACAATATGTATGTAAAAGCTTAGCAACATACAAACTTAATAGGGAGTGACAGAAGATGGAGCAGGAAGGAAATTGCGCAGAACTAGCGTTTGGAGTAGAATACTAGAATTGGGTACCATGGAGGGTTGAGAAGGGGGGAGTTCTACTCCCTCCTACAATAATGTAGCCTCTAATCATTTCAAGAAACCCATGGAAGTGGAAATCGGGTATACAGAAAGAGGAAAACAGTTAAACAATAGAAAAGAAAGGATCGCAGAAATGCAGGAGGAAGTCAAACGAGAGAAATGTAAAGAATTAGACAGTAAGAAAGTTGACCCTAGAATTATTTAATTATTTAATATTTATATTCATTTTATTTAGCTAATTGTTATGAATTATATTCATAACAACACAAAATTACATGTGATGATGGTGGTGGTAGTTGAGCTTCCTCCCACCTCCTCCATTGAGCCATCTTTTTCCCAGGATCCATCTAATGCCATAATTTCTTGTATTGAATCGAACTCAAATTTGAACTTGAACTTGAAGTTGGTAACTATGGTTGAATGCAAAGATATTTTTTACTCCATAAGGCTCGTTGTTCTATCTTTGTGAGGAGCTTCCTCTTCTTAATTGTTAGGGTTTGAAATCTAATGAATTTTTGTGGATAATCATGTTTTGGCTTGCATTCCTTCATAATGGAGGTGCACATACAATCACCTTTATTGAGTTGAATGGCCTCTAGAAGACTCTTATTTATATCCATTTTGACAAACTTATATGGGAAAAATCAAAGTTGAAAACAATTGTTATGATAATAGGTTAGAGCTTGGGATGCTTGAGTAGGACTTCATTGACCGCATTCTCATTACACAAAATTACATGTGATCATGGTGGTGGTAGGTGAGCTTCCTCCCACTCCTCCAATGAGCCATCTATTGCCCAGGATCCATCTAATCCCATCATTTCGCATATTGAATCAAATTCGAATTTGAACTTGAACTTGAACTTGGTAACTATGGTTGAATGCAAAGATATTGTTTACTCCACAAGGCTTGTTGTTCTATCATTGTGATGAGTTTCCTCTTCTTAATTGTTAGGGTTTGAAATCTAATGAATTTTTGTGGATAATCCTGTTTTGGCTTGCTATCTTTTGGCGTTCCTTCATAATGGAGGTGCACATAAAATCACTTGCATTGAGTTGAATGCCATCTAGAAGACTCTTATTTATTTCCATTTTGACAAACTTTTGTGGGAAAAATCAAAGTTGAAACCAATTGTTATGATAATAGGTTACTCCTTGTCACGATAGATTTTGAAAGTTGATCATCTTAGTAAAGTCCTACTCCAACAATGAAATAATGTTTCTATAAGAGTTATGAGTTGGTCATTTCAGTTGAGGAAAGAATCCAAGCAAGTTAGGGTTTTAAATCTATTGAATTTTTGCAGTTAATCTTGTTTGGGCTTGCTATCTTTTGGTGTTCCTTCATAATGGAGGTGCACATAAAATCCCCTGCATTGAGTTGAATGGCCTCTAAAAGACTCTTACTATTGAGTTGAATGGCCTCTAGAAGACTCACTCTTGTATCCGTTTCGACAAACTTTTGTTGGAAAAATCAAAGTTGAAACCAATTGTTATGATAATAGGTTACTCCTCGTCGCGATGGATTTTAAAGGTCGATCTCAGATAAAGTCTTACTCCAACCATGAAATAATGTTTCTAAGAAAAAGTTATGAGTTGGTCATTTTAGTTGAGGAAAGAATCCAAGCAAATTTACCACAAAGATTTCTTTTCACTTTAAAAGAGGTTTCTACGGTATATTGGCCAATAAATTTAATTTACAACCAAAGTTGACTCATTAAATTATGCCCTAAATTATTCATTATATTTTAAAATCCCAAACCCTCTTTTTAATAAAAATGCAAATTACGAAAAATATGGTTTTTAATATTTGCAATAAGAAATTGAGAATGGAATAGTGTGTGGTGAATACTATCCTTGGCCCAAAAGTCGAACCTATGAAAACGAAAGAGACCCTGGTCTTCCCTTTCTTTAATAATCCTCTCACTATTTGGATATTCTTCTCTCTGTTATTCAAAATTTGGAAAACGAACCCAAAAAAAAAGGGTATTCCATGCTCGTCTTCTCTCTCTGTTATTTAACATTTGGAAAATGACAAAAAAAATTAAGAAACTGAAAACCTGAACTATACGAAAATACAAATTTCTCTCTGGCCATTGTTTTAGTTTTTTTTTATTAAAATAGAAATTGACAAAAAGAAATTATTAAAATTATAAATTTAATTTATAAACTTGAGTAACTTAAATATTTTTTTGGATATTCCATGCTTGTCTTCTCTCCGTTTCCGTAGCGTCTGAAAGTGTTGGAACTATGCTTTGTCATGCAAGCATATCAGTTGTCTATGGGCCAAATCAGGTGGTGGGCATGAAAGTGTTGGAACAATGCTTTGTCATGCAAGCATATTGGCCGTCTATGGGCCAAATCATGCGGTAAGCATCATGGTGTATCACATCCAGAAAGGACTGTCATTAGCCGTTGATCTATCTGATTCTGGACCCAATGTATGGCATCGATTGGTGGCATTTGAATTATCAATAGTGATGGTTGGAGGCATAGAAAAGAAGTGATGATATGGGAGCTTTTTCAAATGGAAGGTTTTGATGGTGATGGATTTTCTTCGAAGGAGATGGGGAGGATGTCTGAGTCTGTGTGTCGACAATTTTGGAGGGATTTGTACTCCACGTTTGAGTGCGTGGGAGTGGGAGACAAGATATGTTTCAGGGCTCATGGGAGTCTAAAGGTAGCTGTCTACAGTGTCACCCACGGCTCATGGAGTTGGTTACCTAGCTATCCTAATCCACATGACCAGGATCACAAAAAACCTACATCTAAGGAGCCTTGTCTTTCAACCCAACCTAGATAACTGGAATGTCTGATTTAAGGTGTTTTAATTGCAAGCTTTATTGTTAGTCTGAAAGAAAAAAAATGTAGCACATCAATGGATTGTGGCTGCAGAGCCTACTGTAAAAAGCTGCTTTGGATGTAGTAGCTATGCATAGAGCGAAAATACATCAAAGATCAGATAAAAGTTAATAATTTTTAGTAGTCATTAAGTGCTGTAAATATATGAGTTCTGATAATAGATCCACCTGTATAGAATGCAATTTATTGGATTCAGTGCAGTATTGGTTGTGTAGTTGTATCGTAATTAATCTGTGAGAGGGAAATACAGCTATAAACTGAAGTCTCTTCTAATGGATGAATGATTTCTTGGACCAAATGTGTTAAATATTTATGTGCATGGAATTTTTAAATGCGTTAAAAGCTCCTATGTTGAGCTGTGTTAAAATGTCTATTATATTTTTTAATATTCTATTTTTAAACAATTTGCCTTGTAAGATGACCCTAAGTATATATTGATGTATTGGATAAGTATAAGTATATATTAATGTATTTTCAATAAATAATTAAAGAATGAGATTATGTAGACTTTTAATATTTGTAATAAGAAATTGTGAATGTTTTTATCAATATAATTCCTTAATTTAATAATCTATGTAATGTACCAAAGTCCTTGTTGTAGTTTTGACACTCAATTTTTATAAAGGATGATGTTTTCTGGGTGACAATGATGGATGTTGATTATTCATCTTTTTCTGTTCGAACTATTGAAAAATGATACAAACCGTCTAAACAAACACCCATACCACTTCCCAAACATGTTGTCGTTCGTGTATATCAAATGCAGTGTCAGATTTGAAATTCTGACCTTTTATTTTCAAATGATACAAACCGTCTAAGCAAACACCCATACCACTTCCCAATTAACATGTTGTCATTCATGCATATCAAACACAGTGTCAGATTTGAAATGTTGACCTTTTATTTATTTATATAGATATGGAGGAGGCTACTTTGAATAAGGCTGCCGCAACTTGCTGAGTTCTTGGATTCTCGCTGCTCAGTGCAACGATGGCCACTGCATTGAAATACCTAGAATGTGAATCTACAAATACCAAGTTTTGTTACTACATCTACAATCTATCACAACCTCGCTATTTCTGTGAGACATCCAAACGCTACTGGACCAAAAGAGGCACTTTGAGGAATGTTCTTGTTGGTGAAAGTTACAAAAAAAACAAGACAATCAAGAGATAATTTTTTAGTGCTCGTGACAGTGAATTGACATCCACGAATACTCATCGTAAAATCACAATAATAATAACATCACAAATCCTGTCTACAGTGGCCAATTGTTCAAGCCCCGGGCACCCTTATTTGACCAAATCCAGGCCGCTCGCTTTCATACGCTCTGGGCAGATTTGGTGGTTATGGCAATTCACCACAGTAGTATAAGACACAGTAGTGTAACCCATGACAGATTAATACTCACCCAATAATTCCTCCGACAAATCGTCAACCAGAAGCTTCAGATTCATTCCAGCCACAAGCACAACTGCAAATACAGAGTAATTTTCGTCATGTAAAGAGAAAACATTAAACTCCAAAAGAGAATGGTGCGAAACCAGAGCTCTCTCACTTTCACTACATATGAGAGATGGTTTACCTCTTTCTGTTTACAGGCCACGCAGACTGATTTGACCACAACCGCTGGAGCTACCCACTCCTCGAATCTATACAACGCAGGAGAATGGGCAATGAACCAAGAGATAGGTGCAATAATAGCGCCTACACCGCCACCATTGGAAATGAAAGGGTTGAGAAAATTCTGAATCAGGGGAACAAGAAGATAGCCATCCCTAGGAAAACCATAGCTACAAAAGCATTTATGATGGGAAACTCCACAACGCATAAGAAAGCCAGGGGTAGCGTCCCTTCTCACCTTTTTACGATTTACGGTTTATCAGGATACAGAGTGGCATGAGTTGTACGAACTTCTAGCTGTGTTTCCTGTAACCAACCTCCAGCGCAACAATTACCGCAACCTATAATCCCTTCTCGCCTTTTTACCGTCTCTCAAAATAGAGAGTGGCATCTCTCCAAATTCAGAGTGGCATGAGTCTTTATTGTAGAGAACTTACAGTTGAGTCTTTCCTCTAACCAACCTCCAACACAACAGTTATTGCCTATAATGATCCAATGAATGAAAAAATTTTAATCGTCTAACGCATCATACCAACGATTCAGGATAGTACACAACGGCATGTAAGAAAGTTATTCCCAGAGGAAAATGCCTTACAACTTAATTATATTCAATGTGAGCTAATTTAAGGCAAGAAGTATTACCTTAAATGTGATTCAATTTAAGCCTAGTATATGGTTATTGCTAGATAATCTTTTTATTTTTCTCGTGTTCTCATTAATTTTATTGCAATGTTACTTGTTTTTTAAAGCAAAGAACATTTTAAATTTTATGGACCAATACGTTTTTGCAGTTAAAAGATTATATTTATTTTATTTTTTATTTAGCATATAATTTTTAATATTTTATATTTATAGTTATGGTATGTAATTTTGGATCTACATATTTGTGAGATGAAGAACTTATTGAGATATAAAAAATTCTAAAAATATTATAAATTATTTATAAGTGGAGAGTTGTAATTCTATGTGATTAATAGATCCATCTTTAAACAAATATGGTTATATATGTGTGGGGGGCAAGAGTATGCCATCTCTTTCATTTTGAACAACAAGATAATAAAAATATTTTATTTGTTAACTATTTATCATTTATTTTATATAAAATATATCCTTACAAATATCTTATTCCAAAACTATCTAATTTCAGATTTACTACATATTGCAAATTTGATCTCATAAGTTACTAGATGTTTAACCTACACGTTAATCATGGTTGCTGGGGCCTTAAAGACACTCCGTCTTTCAACTTGGCATTGCTTCTAAAAACAATATTGGCCAGCAATTAGCAATGATGGCCTCTGGAATCAAATCATCATGGATAACTATCTATAGAACATGGATCTCATTAGCCGGCTACATGTTGGTGCTTGAAACCCTTCTTATCTTTGATTATCATGGCGCAGTCTCCTTGATACTAAGAATTGGTTGTTTGGAATCTCAGGTCGGACGTTGGCTCGAGATCTATCATGGAGATAGGCCTAGAATCGCTCTAACGCATGACTGGTCTGCATTTATTAAGTCTTCTTATCATTAGATTTATGCACAATCACTCAAGCGGTGTTATTTTTCTTATCTTAAAGGTGTGTCGATTTGAATATTTGTTCTATGTGACCCACATGGATTGCAATTTGCGCCCACTACAGTAGCACTAATGATAGGGGCAACGGACAGTCGTACATTTCAGGCCCATCGACCGTTCATCCAACAAGTAAAGTCCAGTGGACTATAACATTTCAGTGAATGAATAATTCTATGTGAACGTAACTGTTCATGGTACATAGTTTCAACTAGAACTATTTAATACGTTGAAAACAAAACCGCGACACCCGAACGGAAAGTAAAATACGAAACTGCACGACAGTTTTATTATAGTGACTGGTGAGAATAGCACAACATCAGATTCTCTTGCTCCGAGAATCATGTGAGACGCTTTATTGACACATAAGCATATATATATATATATATATATAATAATATATATGACATATTAGATGCGTATTGTGCAGTTGGGCAGAGGTTGAATATATAACCAAATTAGAAGCTGTACTACTCGTAGCGGATGAAACAGTCACCTAGCTGAACTCGAGCACCGATGGCGTACCCGTAAATGTTCCAGATGCGGTCCCCAAGGTTTTTAAGGCAGGCGGTGCAATCAGACTGAGAGATTCCCTGTTTGCAAACCCCACGCCCATAGGCGGTGGGGGAACCTGCTCGCGATGCTTTATAGTCGTAACCGCTGAAGGCAGTGTTCCCCTCTAGATCTACCAGGAGGGATATGAGAGTACTATAAAAGGAACTTCCGCTTGGGATCTTCTACCCGTTACATGCAGATGATACCAAGTTTGTCCTGGGCATGCCTACAACAGTGCTCACCACCAGGGCTACTACCATTACTGCCAATGTAAAGCCAAATGAGTACCTCATCCCGAATGATATATATAAGCTCTATAATGAGAAATGAAATGCTGGCTGGAATGAATGATATAACCACCAATGCAGCCTCCATTTATAGGCCTCGCGGAGATGGCTGTGTATGGGGAGAATTATGAATAACATCTCTCTGTGCGTTATGGGCCGAAATGCACGAAGGATTATGGATAACATATGTCTGTGGATTATTGGCCGAAATGGACGAGTCATTCTAGCTGCGTGGACGCCTGTCTTGACTAAACCTGTTAAACACACATGGTTAGGGAAAGCAAATAGGAAATATAAAGCATGCGATGCTATTTTATTATCAATTTGATATACATTTATAGTACATTTGGTGACCGTTGGGATTTAGATCCCAAGGTCTCTTGGACTGCTTTGTCCATTCGGCTTCCACACTAACCCTTTAGGATTAGGTGTCCAACATTCCCCCCCTTAATCCGAAGGGTTATGTATAAGTCCAAGAAAAGAGCTGTAATACAAAATGTGCAATAATGCATGGCAGAACTAGGCTCAATGTGCTCTATGAAATGTTGGTAAAAAAGGGCGGTGGTTTAAGGATAGCCACCAACACTGGAACGCTTAGTGTAGTTCCCGGAACTCTTCCAAAACTCGCAAGAAGCTGTAAGTCTTCTGCTAGAGGAAGTGATCCTATTGTTTTAAAGAGGGAAACCTTCAACCATAAAAGGGAGGCCTCACCCCACATAAAAGGTAAAACTTCAACCTGAAAAGGGAAGTCTCAACCTGTGATGGTTTAAGGATGACCAACAACTCTGGAATGCTTATGCAATTCTGGAACTCTTCCAAACTGGCAAGAAGCTGTAAGTCTTCTGCTAGAGGAAGTGTTCTCAATTTTGTCTCCGGAACTCTTCCAAAACTGGCAAGAAGCTGAAGTCTTCTGCTAGAGGAAGTGTCCCACATCGCCAACTGAAGGCATGTTCAGGCATCTTTGTCTCTGGCTACAACTCTGAAGCTGGTGTGGCAGGTTGTGGCTCAGGCTCGCTTGATGTGGCTTTGAAGCTTGTAGATGACCATCATTTCCCCCCATGTCAGATACAAGGTGAGAAGATGGAGAAAACTCAACTGCAAGACTGTTCAATATTCTGGAACAAGTTCTGACATGTGTTTGAAATATCTTCTTGGTTGTTGATGCCCATTGCCAAGAAGCGATCCATCCTAGATGAATCTTTGTTCTTGCAGGGTGTTTGTTTTTGAAGCATCTGTTTGAAGAATGACTAGTTTTATGACAGTGCTTACATGGATGAAGATCAAAATAGTGATCTTTCAAATGGCCAACTCGATCAAAGTGTTGGCATTTCACGATCTGTTGTTGTTGTTGCTGTTGTGGAAAAGGAGCAGAGTCTGGAACAGCTGTAGCTGAACTGTCATGAGGAGCAGGTGAACTGTCATAAATGAAACCAGCACTCTGAAACTGAATGGGTTTTGAGTACTCTGAAATATGAAAGGACAAGTCCTTGTCATATCCAAGACCGGTTCTGTGCTTGTTGTGGACAAGCTGTTCCCAAGGTCTGATGATGGACTTGGGAAGTGCAGACTGAACTTCTGCATCTGCATGTAAAACTGCTGCTTTATTTAAATGAACAAGAACATTATTGATTTGTTGTTTATGGGAGTCTGTTTCAATCTTCTGAACAGAAACAGGTTCAGAAAGATGACTCCATTGCTGTAGTTCTTCTTGCTGAAGCTGAGATTCCAACTGCAAAAATTCAATGTTTTCTTGTACATTTTTCAAACAGATTTGAATGCTGCAACAATGGCTTTATCAACATAATTGTATTGTCCATGGTTAGAGTGTATTAGAGTATTCAATAATTCTAATACAATACCCATTCTATCCATTTCACAATAATATCACTGCAAAAAAATTGATTTGTATACCACTTTGTCTTCAAAAATCTTCAAGTATGTAGGCTCTCAATATACCTTCATATACTGTTGTTTAATGCAAGAAAAATCTGAGAATGACGGTTCTTATATACTTTAAAGTTTACCAGTAAAACTTTTCTTCTCATTGGATTTGGTGTGGGCAGAGGCAGTTTGTGAATACAGTGTCAATGAAAGGAAATTCTAGCTTCTGGAACTGTGTAGCATCATCAGCACGAATAAATGATTCAATAGCATCGCTGACCAATGAATTCTGCCTCGGGATTAAGCCTTGGTATCAAACTGTTTTAAAAAATAGGAAAATGGCCTGAAAACATGTAATTCCTATAAGAACAAAACCAGTTCAGATACATGGAGCAAATATTTCCAAATGCATGATATATGCCACAAACTTGACTTTAAAGTCGAGCTGTAGGATCCAACACAGTTACAGCTAATCAATAATAAATTAAAATTATGTATTGCTTCAGGCCAAAGATGCTACAGAGGTCCCTGATGATTCCGCTACATCATCACTCCTCACTGAAGCAGCACTATAGTCAATCATCTTTCCATGACCATTGCCAGGCAGTGCTCTGCTTAACCTTTTTAACCAAATTTCATAATCTACGGGATATGGAGTACTGCATAGGCTGTCAACATAGTCGGCAAAAGCTTTCAAAAGAGCAGAGACTTCTCCAAGCTGCTGTTGTATGCGCCGTTTTGCCCAAGATCTCTCTCTCCAACGCAAGGCAGCTTCTATTGATTCTAGTTGCTGATGAGTTCCTCCATTTGTTCTGTATCAATTATCTGGTCTATATCTGATAGAGGAGGACGTTCGGCTGGAGACAATTAGATTTGAATCAGCATTTGCAGCAATCGAACTTCATTGCAATGGAGGAGGCAGCTCCAATTTTCAACATGGAGATTAGCTTTCTCTCTCAATACCAGCTGTAAACATCCTCTTTTGATGGGAGCTTCTGGCTATGATAGGCGGGTCTTTTACTTCAACGTTTTTTTCACATATGTGCTTAAGAATGCAGTTCTCTACACTCTGGAAGGAGAGCAACGTTTGGGCAATACACGTCGAGTAAATATTTATTTTAAAACTTCAAGAGCCCCAAGTAGTTCAGATCGGTCACTTATGGTATTAATTAAATCTCTTTACAGAAACTGAGATAACTTTGGTTCATACTGATGGCCACGATTGAAGGAGGCTCCTCAATAAGCTCCTGCTGCACGTACTGGTTGCTTACATAATAACCCACACGTATAAACTCCCACCCTCTGTAAGAGCAGCTCAGAACAAAGGCGGCCATACCCAATAAGTCCTCGGATCGAATCAACTCAACCTCTGGAGGATCCGCCTGCAGGACAAATCGATAATTCCCGACTTTCACAGGTCCGACGTGCACAGTCTGAAGGACCTGATCATAGCTTTCGTCCTCTGCGCATCCCACATATATGAGGTTCCATAGCTCTCATTGAAAGCACCAAAATGGCCTGCAGCCTTTGGATAGCAAATGAAAGTGCCTTCAAAGCAACAGAGGAGCATATGATGCAAGGCTATGCGCAGGGTATCTGTAGATACGAAAAATTAAAGAATTTAATTGCATCCGATAGAGGCACCTGCGAAGATGGAGCTACAACACGGATTTCATACACTTTGGCAAAATGTCTTGGAATATGAAAGCAGTTTCGTTGATTTATTTTATCATCTACTTCTACGATGGCACTAATTCTGATGTTGTCAATGGTGCTTTCGAAGCTTGCTCTCAAGCATGGGGTTTCATGGACATTGTTGACAGTTCGGACCCAGATGAGGATCCCGAGACCAATTTAGTGAGTTTCACAACCGACAAAGAGTTTGACACCCTCGACAAAATTTGGAAAAACCACCCTTTTAATACAACAATTCTTGAGTATGCACAAACAAGAATTTGATGATTCAAAGGCGTTTGATTGAGTGTTGGGTTGCTATGAAAGTGAGAAGAAACAACGACTGCATTTCCTATTGAGAAGCATGCGGTTAGCTACAATGAAACTCAGCAGAAACGACCAATGAATGTGTGGATAGGTTCAGAGAAAAGTCGTTTGGTATGCGCATATAGCGTTTTCATAAAAAATGTCAGGCAGCGTTACCAAATACCAAAACAGACAGCGTTGTTAGCAGCGTTTCCTTCAGGCATTCAGCGTTTTCATGTCAGACTTCAACAGGCAGGCCAGCACATCGAAGGACGACAGAGCCGTTTCGCATTCTCGTTTGGACAGGTTCAGAGAAGCGTTGGATGAGAATCGCCCCTCTCACCGCAACTCAGATTTTCTGCAAATATGAAACGCTTTCTTCAGAACAGTCGGGGATCTTTGAGTTCGAAAATAGGAGTTACACATGAGCATAAAGCGCCGGTATGGCAGTTACACATGAGAATAGAGGGCTGGTATGGCAGAAAGACATGTCAGACCAGCTTGGACAGCGCTTGCGCTTGCAGTTTCAGGCAGAGGAATGTGGCAGAAATAAATTGCACAAAAAGGCCATAAGACAAATGGCTCACATTAATTTTGCAAGGCAGGAATATGCCTGCTCTGATACCATGTTAAACAGACATGGACAGCCAAACAATAGAAAGATAAAGCATGCATTGCTATTTTTTATTCACAAAAGATGTACATTTATAGTACAATATGGTGACCGTTGGGATTCACATCCCAAGGTCCCTTGGACTGCTTTGTCCATTCGGCTTCCACGCTAACCCTTTAGGATTAGGTGTCCAACAATAGCTTTCTTCATGATCATCAGGAGCATCTCTTCTCCTATCATCTCTCCTTCTCTCATCACCTCTTCTTCTATCATTAAACCAATTATTGTAGTTGGACCCTGGAGCATCTCTCTTTCTTAAACAGCCTCGAGCATAGTGACCATGCTTGTGGCAGTGGAAACATTCAATTTGAGGCTTGTCTTTTCCATACCTTCTCTTGGAGTCCTTGAATTCAGGAGAAGACTTTCTTGGATTAGATGGTCTCCCTCTACCTTTCCTCTTCTTGTCTTGAGCAGCAAATGCAGAGGGTTCTCCCTCTTCATGCTTTTGAATCTTCCCTCTAGCAATCATCCTAGGCTCCTCTTAAATGCATTTACCAACGAGCTCATCAAATGTTGGGAGTCTATTATTGTTGCTTATATTAGTAATGAAGGTTTCCCAAATAGGAGGAAGACGTTGAAGAGTGACCATCACCAACTCTCTATCAGATATAGGCTCACCAGTAGTTTGCAATTGATCCCTTAGTTGGGATACCCTCATGATATAGGATTGCACAGATTCCCCCTTGTTCATCTTCAATTCCTTGAGTTTATTCTTCAAGGAGAGGATATGTTCAAGTTATTGACCTCATACATCCCAACTAGCTTATCATAGATGTCCTTAGACTTTTTCAATTTTTCAACATAAATAAGCGAATGATCTTGCAAGGAATCAACAAGAATTTTCTTAGCTTTGATCCCACCTTTCTTATACTTGGGCTTGGTCGCATCATGAGCATTTTCCAGAGGATCAAGTACTTTTCCTTCCACATATTCTAAGACATCATTTTTGTTAAAAAATGAAAGTTCTATGCAGAAATTTAAAAATTCTACGCAGAAATTTAAAAATTCTATGCAGAAAACTAAATGTACTTTCCAGAAAATTGAATGGAACTGAATGTACTTTGCAGAGAGTTAAATGTACTTTGTAGAAAACTAAATATACTTTGTAGAAAATTGAATGTACTTTCTAGAAAGTTGAATGTACTTTGCAGAAAACTAAATGTTCTATGTTGTTGCAATTACTTAGAATGCAGATTTCTTCTTCAAAACTTTTCTGATCGACAATTGAGATAGAACATAAACTTAAGGACCATATGAAGACAGGCAAGCACAAATATAAGACACTGAGAGTTAGATCCAATGACCAAGGAAAAACCCACAAGGGGAAAACCCAAATGATTCTTCTTCCATTAGATTTCTTCAATTGCTCAATAGAGTACAAAGAGAGAGAGAGAGAATGAGAATGAATAAAGTCACCAATGTTTGATCAACTTGCAGCGGAAGTGCTCTTGCTCTTTGCTTGAATATCTCCTTCTCTTGATCAGATCTTGTCCTTCACACTTTCTATAGCTCTTCCCTTGCTCTCACACTTCTCTTGCACACTAGCTCTCCTTCACAATGAACATGTTATTCTCAATTCTCACTTGCTCTTGCTTAAATAGATGAGAAAGGAGAGGAGTTACAAAATGAATTCCAACCTTGACCCAATAATAGGAGAATCAAATTCCATGAGGAAGGAATTACTTAAGGAGAAGTGTAACTCATCCCAAGAATAGAGATAGAGGTACACTTGTTTTGACGAGCTACAATTCGAATTAGGGAGAGAGAGAGTTACACTTACACATGACAGAATATTTGGTGAGTTACAAATCGAAATGAATGAGGGAGTCACAAGTGCATTTAATGAGGAGTTACACTTTTGCCATACAATGAATTAGTAGGGGAGAGTTACATTCTCTTAAATGTGGAGTTACTATTTTATTCCAAAAGAGAGGTTCACTTTTCAAAGTAAGAGATTCTGAATTTAATGTACTTATTCCATGCAAGAATTTGTTTTTATTAATCCATTAAAAGTCAATGACTTTAGATTATTTTATAAATAACATTATTGTAATAATAATAATAATACTAGTAAGGATGTCCACATGGGGTAGCTCAAGCGACAATGGCCGTGGAAATGAAGTCTCACCGAACCGGAAATCTTGGGTTCAAATCTTGGGCTACCCTTCCCCCGTTGAGGGGTACTTAATGGACATGTAAATCGGAGAGTCCCGCCCCAGCCTACAAAAAAAAAATAATACTAATAAGGATAAAAATGTTAATTATTGACCTATAATCATGATTGATTTGATTTTGAAGTGGATTCCATATGTCGAGATCATCATTGATCATTTAGATGACTTTCTATTTTTGGCAAGTCACTCCCAAATTGAGATGTGACTTACTATTTTTGGAAAGTCATATTAGATTTGCCAGAAATGAAATTTTATTATAGGTGGTTCAAACCAGTATTCCACGAGGACTCGCCCCCACCCCTAGGGGTCTAGTTTCCTAGCTCCCCCGCACTCCGGGGACTTGGGCACGAGAAGGGGTCGTTTCCCCACGCTCCCAAAAAAAGGGTACGCACGGGGACGTGCCAAGGGGACGTTTCCTTATGCTGAGGGGTCCTTTCCGAAAAGGGGGTCGTGGGGGGTCGAGGGGGCGGGGACGAGGGGGACGTGGGGGGTCGAGGGCCCCATTTTTTTAAATAAACTTTTGTTTATAATTAAAATTTAACATTTTTAACGTTTCAATTCGTTTTCTTATAAATTTAATTCATTATTCGCCCGACCCCTCACTCCATTCGCAAGATGCTCCTAGTTCCTCTACAGCAGAGACGAATTTGTCCACATATAGCTTCATCCACTCTAACAAGAGGGACAAGCTTACCTCTAAAAGAGCAGAGTAGTTGTTGTGCACAGTGCCCTATGTCTTGAGCATAGGAAGACACTTGAGTATTTGAAGGGACCAGCAACACGATGGGATGTTGGTCCAGAGGATGATGCACAGGTAGATATGGAGGAGAGACTTGATGAGAGAAAGATGGGGTTGGTTGGTGTGCCACTTAACATGTTTGAGAATGCTAGTGATTCAAATTCAAATGGTGATTTGGTTGATCCTTATTTATTCGTGCAGTAGCTAGATGCAGAGACTAGCGGGGCATTACCTTGAGGCTTGAGCAAAAATATGCTCGTTTATCTTTCGATATGTTGATGTTCTTATGTTATTGTGACTATATAAAATTTTGACTCTTGATGTATCAGACTTGACTTTTATAATTTTATGTCAATATTCATTGTTCAATATTCAATGTTCATAGTAGGATGTGGAACATCAATATGGTTTAAACTTTAATCCTAATGTATGATGTATGATTATAAATTAGAATTTTAAATTTATATGATATTAGATAATGATATTCATATCAATGATCATGCTTTGCAACTTTTCAATTCAAACCCAATTGTCATAGTGGGCTCAATTTATACATTATATTTTATATTTATAAGCTTTTAAGACCTTGACGTCCCCCCACGTTTCCTAAAAATTGGCGGGGAGCTTTTGCATAGGTCATTCCCGCGTATCCTCGCTCCCTCGCCCCCTCGTCCCAAAACCTTGGTGGAACATTGGTTCAAACAAAATTGAAATATATGATTTCTTCTAGGCAAAATTCATCCCTGAGCTGCCAAATTTTAACACTCCCTCTCAACTAGGGAGGAATTTCTTTCTACATCAAAGATCTTTGCTTCCTATGAACTCATTCATTCATCTCAACTCAACTTTGCTCTAAAACATATGTAACAATGAAGTCACAATCTAAAGAAGAATCATCCACTTGACATAAATTTGGAAAGGAAAGGATCATCACATGTCACATAGACAAGGATTACACTCAACCAATTTTCATCTCAAAAATTAGGTTATAGAACACAAGCATCACATAGACAAGATTCAAGCAAGTCACACAGACAATAACCAAACACAACCAAGTGTCAAGTGGTGGAACACCTGCATCCTTGACAAGTCACACAAACAAGTCTCACTACACCTAGGCCAAATAGGTGACTCTTCCCACATCCCAGACTGTGGGTCAGATGCATACTAAGGCCTATTCTTGTGGCACATACTATATAAGAGGTCCCTCATCCTCAAGAGCTTTCTGGCATCATTCCCTAATCCTGTGAGCTCTGACAACAGGGAAGGGCAACTCAGTGTTGTCAATCATCTATGGCCGCTTCTTGAAAGGATCATGTCCATAAGTCCAAGTTGCCCTCTGTTAGAATTTCTAAGTTTAACTCGTTAGAAATTCTTCCTGTACTATCTGGTTTATTTCACCTACTTGTTCTATTACTTAACAAGTTATTTACCATGTAGATACTGAAAATAAACACAAGTACAGTATCAACATCTATAGATCATCAACCGAAAGAAAACAAGCAGACAAGTGACACCGTTATTTTTGGACCAATGTCCCCAGAAAAACCCAATGCGGGAAAACTGGTGCAACTATTCACAAGGTTTTATTATTATGCAATTTTTAGAATACAACTAGGGTGCCAAAAATGGCTCACCCAACAAAGAATGCCCTCGGCAGTAGTACCTCTCCTCAGAGACAGATATTCCAGCTGATTAATCACAGGATGAACGACCCCATAGCAACAATTGCAACTTCCACTGCTTTGCATCACTCTGTAGGGACTGCATAACCCTTCTCGGCTCACCAGCACCCAGTCTGCCCCACAAAAACCCCCCAACACTACCTCTTGGCCCTACGTCAGCTCTGCTACCCTTTGCACAGCTACTGAAGCTTTTGCGTTAGCCCTCAAACCCTCTGCGTCACCCACGTTGGTCTCTTCTGGCTCTACGCAACTCCTAGTTGCCTCTGCGTAGCACCCAGCTGCCTCTGCGTTAACCTCTCCAGGCTCTGCGCTATCTCTCTGGTACAAACTCTGCCTCTCTGCTATGTATTCACTACCCCTCGCTGCAACTCAGATCACTTGTTCGATTTTTCTCAACAAACCCTGCTCCAGAAAATCAAACTGACTTATGAATCTTGGTGTTTCTTCCAACTGACTCTCAAGCCTCCTCTTATACTTTTCTCGTTGGTCCTTTAACGACCGAGATTATATCTGTAATCAACGGATAAGATTAGATTTGGCTTGATCGATGACTTTTGGAACATTCTAACCCAGTTTTATATTAATACCCATTAATATTTTATTTTTCCTAAGTTTAGACTTAGGAACTCCATTAAAAACATATTTTAATATCTCTCAAATCGGTTAGAATCTGCCCAAACCCTTTCTGGGTCTTGGAGGTCTCATGTGCTTTAGCCTCTCCACCATATTTGATGGCTGGAGCACATCTAATGCTACCCCAAATCAACACTCCCTCTTAGCGAGCACTGTGCTCTAGTAATACTCCTCACTGAGCATCACTCTAATTATCCAGCATCGGTCCCTGTGTTGATGCTAGGCCTCCACGCCCAACATCCTCTGCACTATTGCATCCTATACTGCTGCCCATGGCTCTGCCACTACTACTGCTACATCCGTACAGCAGTTCCCTATGCATCCATGTTGTTGCTAATCCATACTCCCAGCACTACATCTGCACTGCATCCCCCTCTCATCATGCTGCATCGTGCTACTGCATACTCCTACTGCACTGCAACTCAGTTACTGAGAAGTAAGTAACTGATCCACCCAGCATCTGACATCCCTATCAGGCTAGAAACACTCCCATTGCTAAAGCTCCCTCTGCTGCTAACAAGTGCTCCCTCTACTGACCTTTGCGCTGCTGCAACAACTCCCTGCATCTCACACCGTTGCACACCTCACTGTGCCATCCTACACTGGTGCAACACTCCCGTGCCTCTCGCACTATTGCAGCCCGCTAGCCTCGCGCTGTCAAGGGAATCCTGCACTATAGCACTCTCTGCCGCTTCATCCGCATCCTTCTCTACCAACATCTGCCAGTCCTACTACTCCTCTTCGGGGATCCGTTAGCAAGGTATAATCCAAGAGGTTGGATACCTCAAAGAGTCCTATCCCTCATCACCTGTAGTCCGTCTGACTATAGCTTGATGTCTCCCCACTTCTTTTCAAGTGGCACATGAGCACTCATGGCACAATCGTCATCCTCCTCGACTTCTTTCTCTGTCCTTGCTAGCACAACCTTGGTCACAGAAGCCTCTCCCTTGCTCTTCTTCCTTGGACACTGGTTCGCAAAATGACCCTATTCCCCATAGTGGAAGCACTTGACCTTGGAGAGGTCCTTCTTCCTCTTCTTCTGCTCTCCCACAGATGCTAGAGCCGCATTCTCTTCTTCCTCCTTGATTATGACCCCTTTGCTGCTACTCCCCGCCTTGGTCACCCTTCTGATCTCTTCTTAATGAAGAGCCACCCACAGAGCCTCCCAATCCGGAAGGCTCGTCCTGCCCAGTATGCTCTGGACAAATTACTCCCAATCCTCTAAGACTACGTTCAGTGCGGTCCTCACCATCAATTCCTCATTCGACATGGCCCCTATGGAAGTTAGTTGGTCACGAATCTCCTTCAATCAACTGAGGAAGACATTTATCTGCTCCCCCTTCTGCATCTGGTATGACCACAATTGATTCGCAAGTAACATCTTCCTCTGCACGGAAGTATGTTGGTACAATTTCTTCAGGGCCTCCCACATCTCATTTGTTGTATCCTTCTCGGCAATATGCGGTACCACATGATCCTTGACCCCATCAAGGATGATGCAGTTCGCCCTGGCCATTGCCTCCTCGTACTTCTCATTTTCAGCTAGGTCAACTGGGATCACCATTACTTTCAAGGCGAAGTCCTTGATGCGATATCTGTCTAGAATGGACAAGATCCTGGCCTTCTAGACCACAAAGTTGGATGCTCTGTCCAGCCTATTCTGATCTCTCAACCCATTCATGGCCATTATGCTGCTCTTCTTTCGACTCCTCCGAGTCTCTCTGCTTCCCTCCTGGAAGTCCTCTATATTGACTCCTGCTGAGTCTCTCAACTTCTCATCTGGAAGTTCTCAATTCAACTCCCTCTGAGTCTCAATTTCCCTTCTGGAAATCCTTCTGCCAACATCAAGTTACCCCACTCCGATCGTCTCACACTAATCAAGATTCCTTGGCTAGAAATCTGCCTCGACAGCAACTCCCTCTACCTTGGTCTTGCCCTATTAGGTAGTGTTCTAACCACAGTACCCCACCAGCTTCGCTCCGCAAACTCCCCATAGCCTCTTGTGCCCCAGCAACTGAAGGATTAAGCCACTTGGCTCTGCGCAATCCCGGCACCGACAAATCAACTCCCTCAACCAACTGTGTCAGCCCTCCTGGCCTCTGCGTGAGCCTAATTCTGCCTCCCTTAGCCTCTGCACTAGCCTATCTCTAGCCCAGATTGATGACGCAGTCCCTCTACATCACTCTTTCCTCTGTCGCCTTCTGCACGGATCATCTCTATCACTTGGGACAGCTGAATCTGCTTCTATTGCTCTGTTAGTTGATGCCTTCAGTTATCCTGTGATCTGCAACCACCCTTTGATACCATGTTGGAATTTCTAAGTTTAACTCGTTAGAAATTCTTCCTATACTATCTGGTTTATTTCACCTACTTGTTCAATTACTTAAGTTATTTACCATCTAAATACTGAAAATAAACACAAGAACAATATCAACATCTATAGATCATCAACCGAAAGAAAACAAGCACACAAGTGACATCGTTATTTTTGGACCAATGTCCTCGGAAAAACCTAATGCGGGAAAACTAGTGTAGCTTGTCAAAGGGTTTTATTATTATGCAATTTTCAAAATACAACTAGGGTGCCAGAAATGGCTCACCCAACAGAGAATGCCCTTTGCAATAGTACCTCTCCTCGGAGACAAATATTTCGGCTGATTAATCACCGGATGAACAATCCCACGACAACAATTGCAGCTTCAACTGCTTTGCGTCACTCTGTAGGGACTGCATCTCCCTTCTTGGCTCACCAGCACCTTGTCTGCCCCATGAAAATCCTCCCAGCACTGCCTCTTAGCTTTGCGTCAGCTCTGCTACCCTCTGCGCAGCTACTGAAGCCTCTGCATCAGCCCTCAAACCCTCTAGTCACCCACGTTGGTCTCTTCTGGCTCTGCGTAACTCCTAGTTCCCTCTGCGTCTCTGTTTTCAAAACCAGCCAACTCGGAACCAACTCGACGAGTTGGTCCAAGCCAGGCCAAAAAAATCTGACTCGGCCTTAGATTCAGTTCGACCAGCCGAGCCCGCATTAACCCGACCGGGTTAGAGACAGTGGCCCAGAAACCCGTCAATCAGTTTTTTTTTTTTTTTTTGGGGGGGGGGGGGGACTCCAAACCTTAATGTGTTTTGCCTATTTTGTCTTTGGGGTCCATTTCCCTCTCCTAAACCCTATTTAACCCACCCAACACCTCTCATTTTCTCACAGCCATCTCATGCATTTGAGTGAGAATTTCAGTGAGAGTTTGTGAGGAGTTGTTGAGTTTGTTTTCGGAGCAACAGTGAGGAGTCTTGGGCAAGTATTGTAGCTAGAGTGAAGAGCTTCTTGGACAGCCATTTGGAGCAGCATTTTCCATTGAGGAGTTGGTTTCTTGGAGCAAGCTTGAGGAGGTAGTTTGTGCCTGGAGGTAATTTTTTCACTCGTAAAAATCTGTTTTTTCTTATTAAATTTTATGTACAAATCTAGAAATCCTAAAGAGTGTTTTTTGTGAAAGAAATGAACATTGAATCAATGTTTTCTTTTTGTTTTCATTTTCAGATTGTTTGCTTTCATTTCCAAGTCAAAAAATGGCACCTAGAGTGAAAGATGTTGCTTGGGCATATGTTGAAATGGTTGATAGTCAAATTCATTGCAAATTTTGCCATAGGAAAATTAAGGAAGGTCCTCGGGGGGCATTAATAGGCTAAAACAACACTTGACAAGGATTAGAGGCCAAATTAATCCATGTACCTCACCAGAAATTGGGGAGATTAGGAAGGATTTGTTAGCCAGCTTTGAGAAGTTTAAAGAAGATAAGGCTAGGCAAAAAGAGTTAGAGGCTGAAATCGGGAAGAAGAGGAATATACAAAAAATACTGGCTACCAACCCCCATTTTGATTTTGAGGGTTCTTCCTCTATCCCTTGTACGATGCATCCAACCCCTTTCGATATGTTCATCCCTCTTTTGAGTCTATTCAAGAAAAGGGAAAGGGTAAAATGAAATAGGGTGATATGAATATCAAAAGTTATTTCACTCCCTCATCTACATCAGATGTACATGGTCCTCAACCTAGTAGAAGTCATTTGCAGCCCACTTTAGATGACCACTGGAAGAAAGAATTCAGGGAGACTACTTATGATTACATAGCTAGATGGTGGTATGATGCTAATATCCCCTTCAATGCTTCCTGTTCACCATATTATAAGCCTATGTTTGATGCCATTCATGTTGTTGGAAAAGGCTTCAAAGACCCTACTATGCATGAGCTAAGGGGGTATCGTTTACAGAAAGAAATTGCCTCCATTAATGAGTATTTGAAAGATTTCAAGGACTCATGGGCAAGAACAGGATGTGCCATCATGTCAGATGGATGCACTGATCAAAGAAATTGTACCATCATAAACTTTCTTATCTTCTGCCCACAAGGAACCATGTTTCTAAAATCAGTTGATGCATCTAACAAGGTAAAAGATGGGCAATTGTTGTTTCAGCGATTGGATAAGGTTGTTGAGGAGGTGGGGGTGGCTAATGTTGTTCAAGTCATCACAGATAATGCCTCTAACTATGTTCTTGCTGGTAAATTGTTAGAGGAAAAGCACAAAACCATCTTTTGGACCCCATGTGCTGCACATTGCATAGACCTCATGCTTGAGGATATTGGCAAATTAGATTGGGTCAAAAACACTGTAAATCATGCCAAAAGCATAACAAAATTTATCTACAATCATTCATGGATTTTGAGCCTGATGAGGAAACACACAGGGGGCAGGGATATTATTAGTCCTGCCAACACTAGATTTGCTACTCATTTTTTGACATTGCAATCTATGCTTTCATAACATAGAAACTTGCAAAAGATTTTTTCCAATGAACAATGGAATCAAAGCCAGTGGTCTCACAAACTGGAAGGCAAAGAATTGAAAAAGAAAGTTAATGAAGAAATATTTTGGAGAAAGGCAACGGAGATTATGAAGCTTGCTGAGCCACTGGTTAAGGTGTTGCGGTTGGTGGATGGGAAAGATTGGCTATGGGCTTCATTTATGAGGCTACGAATCAAGCAAAGGAGCAAATAAAGAGGGCATACAAGGATAAAGTGGTTAAGTATGGGCCCATTTGGGCAACAATTGATGACAGATGGAACAATCAACTCCATCGTCCTATACATGCAATTGGGTATTTTTTGAACCCACGGTATTTTATAAAGCTAAGGCGACAGGAGCTTTGAAGGGGGAGGTTAGAGATGGATTGATTCACTGCATTGATCGCATGATCCCATTGGAGTGTGATTAGCTGGAGATACACCGACAGGCCACAACTTTCAGCGGTGCCTCGGGTACCTTTGGGAATAACCTAGCAAAGATTGCAAGGGAAGTAGATGAGCCAAGTAAACAAAGATTCCAATTTTCAAATTCTTAATACTTATTTCGTTAAATCGTTTATAATTTGAAAGTTGGATATAATTTGTAATTTTGCTGAGCTAACTCATTACACTCCTATGTTTTTTGTAGCACAATGGTGGGAGGCTTTTGGTAGCCATTGTCTTGAATTGCAGAGGTTTGCAATTCGTATTTTGAATCAAACTTGCAGTGCTACTAGGTGTGAGCGCAATTGGTCTATCTTTAAGAAACCGTTTGGATCAAAAACAGTTAAATGATCTAGTCTATGTCCCACACAACCTCTAGCTCAAAAAAACCAATTGTTGCACAAAAGAACTGATTCAGATCCCATTGTGTTGGGCGACATTGATCCAACATTAGATTGGGTAGTGGAAAGTCATCCAGCAGAGTTTGATCCTGATGAGGATCTTGATTTGGATTTACAGGTGGAGGCAACACTCGAACATAATGTTCAGTTGAATGCAGATCCTGATCCACTTGTACCAGCTTCAGGGCCAACCCCAAGTCCTCCAGCTGCAGGGGCTTCTTCTGTGGAGCCACGACAGAAGTGCATATCTCGTCTATCTCAGCTTGCAACTGCTACATAGCCTACTAGTGATACCAGTTCTACAATTGCAGTTGGAGATGATAATGAGGAGCCATGGGGCCCCCTGTCTGACTCTGATGATGATCCAGATATTGATCCACATGATCTTGGCTCCTCCGGTAGTAGCCAGTAGTACTGGTCACAATTTACTTTTGTTGTAGAGGCCATTTCTAGCCTCCTTGGTTATGTGTTTTTGTTTTGATCTCTATATCATGATCATGTATGTATTGGACAGTGCAATGCGTGTCATTTTGATATAATGGATATATTCATGAGCCTACTTTGATCATATGTTGTCTTCTATCTATATTCTAATGATGTGTGTTTGGAAACATGAATGGAAATCTTTAAAATTACGTTTTTTAATAAAAAAAATAAATATTTAATGTATTTTTTACAACGACCAAGTCACTGAAATTGAGCCAGCTGAGTCAATACCGAGTCGGAGTCGACCCTCGACCGAGTCGGTGTCGGAGTCGAAGTTGTAAAACATTGCTCTGCGTAGCACCCAGCTGCCTCTGCATCAACCTCTCCAGGCTCTGCGTTGTCTCTCTGGTACTAAATCTGCCTCTTTGCTATGTATTCACTACCCCTCACTGCAACTCGGATCACTTGTTCGATTTTTCTCAACAAACCCCACTCTAGAAAATTGAATTGACTGATCAATCTTGGTGTTTTTTCCAACTAACCCTTAAGCCTCCTCTTATACTTTTCTCGTTGGTCCTTCAAAGGCCGAGATTATATTTCTAATCAACGGCTAAGATTAGATTTGGCTTGATCCATGACTTTTGAAATATTCTAACCCAATTTTATATTAATACCCATTCATATTTTATTTTTCCTAAGTTTAGACTTAGGAACTCCATTAAAAATATTAATTATTTTAATATCTCCCAAACCAGTTAGACTATGCCCAAACCCTTTCTAGGTCTTGGAGATCTCATGTGCTTTAGCCTCTCCACCAATTTTCATGGCTAGAGCACATCCGATGCTACCCCAAATCAACGCTCTCTCAAACCAATAACTTTCCTTTCAGTAAAGGCTCGGTAAGAATGTCAGCTATCTGATCATAAGAGGAGATGTGATGGAGCGCCACTACTCCTCTCTGCACCATATCCTGGATATAGTGATACTTGATCTCAATATGCTTAGACTTGTCATGGAACACAACATTTTCTACAAGATGAATCCCACTCTTATTGTAACAATATATAACTGATGTGTCTGGAACTTGCTCAAATAGTTCCTCAAAAATCTTTCTCGGCCAAACTGCCTCACAGCTAGCCATGCTAGCAGCAATGTACTCAACTTCAATTGTACTTGGTGCAATAGACTTCTGCTTTCTACTCATCCAAGAGACCATGGCAGATCCCAAGCTAAAGAACAACCCAGATGTTCTCCTTCTATCAACAAAGTTATCTGCCCAATCAACATTGGTATATTCATTAAGTCTTACATTTTCAACAGTATATTTCAATCAGAGATTGACAATTCCATGCAAGTATTTGATTACATGTTTTGCAACAATCTAGTGGGCATGAAAGGGATCAATCATATGTTGACTTAAGAGTGTTTACTACGAAGCATATATCAAGCCTAGTGTTTCCCAAAAACATCAAAGCACCAATGAGTTGTCTATACTCTGTGGGATTTGCTAGACTAGGTCCTGCAGCTTTGCCACGTAATTTCTTAAAGTTCATTTCCATAGGAGTATGCATGGACTTACATTCTACCATAGAAAATATTTCAAGAAGCTTAACCACATATTTTCCTTGAGAAAGATAAATTTCAGTAGGTCTTTGTCAGACCTCTAGGCCCATGAAGTAATGCATCAAACCAAGGTCTTTCATTTCAAATTCAAAATCTAGTTCCCTCTTAGAGTGGAGGATAAGAGGTTCTCCTGTCATGATTTACCTTCTGTCATGAATAAATCATCAACATACAATACCAAAATCAAAGGTATACCTTGGATTGCCTTGAAGTAGAGGTTTGGGTCTGCATTGCTTCTTGTGAAACCAAGCTTTATCAAATAGCTATCAATGTGAGCATACCAAGCTCTTGGAGCTTGCTTCAGCCCATATAAGGCTTTCTTCAATCTGCATACAAGAGTTTCCCTGTCATGCTCTTGAAAGCCTTGTAGTTGTACTACAAATACCTCTTCCTTGAGGAAGCTATGCAAGAAAGCAGTGTTCACATCCATCTGATGAAGAGTCCATCCCTGGCTAGCAACTAAGGCAACAATAGATCGAATAGTAGTATATCGAGCTATAGGTGCAAAAATATCATCATAATCTACTTCCTCTTTTTGAGAGAAACCTCTAGCTACAAATCCAAACTTATTTTTTCAATACTACCATCTACACCATGTTTAATCTTAGACAACCATTTGGAATTGACAACAGATTTACTATGAGGTCTAGAGACCACTTCCCAGACATCATTCTAGATGATGGACTCATATTCTTCAGTCATGGCATCTTTCTAGACTTATTCTTTTGCAGTATCTTCAAAGGTGCATGGTTATGCCTGGATGATGTTTCTCATGGAGCAACATACCATTGAAACCGACTTGGCTTCTTTCTCTGAACGTTCCTCATGGGGCAGCGTGTTGTTCAGCATCTTGCAAGGTATCTCACAGCCATAGTGGTCTCTTTCTGTTAGGAGGATCATGTGGTGGAGGATCTAGAGGATCCATGTAACCCATTGGATTATCAACAAGCTCATTCTCAGGTTTTGTTTCAGACTCAAATGCAGCCTCTTTTTCATTAACAAATTGTTTTTCAGCAATGGCAAGAGGAGGAGAGTCTTTTGCTTTTCTAAGAATTGCATCTTGATCAAATGTTACATCTCTGCTAAACTCTATAGTTCTCTGACCATGTACATAAATTCTATAAGATTTTGAATTATCACAATAACCAACAAGTGTACATTTCTTACCTCAAGCTTACAGCTTGTTCCTTTTCTCCTTTGGCACATGGAAGTATACGGGATAGCCAAGGATTCTCAAATTACTCACCTCAAGTCTTTTACCAGTAAAGACTTGTTCAAGAGTCTTATTGTTTAAGGCCTGATGAAGAGTTTTGTTTTACACATAGACAACGGTATTTGCAGCTTCTCCCCACAGAAACTTTTGTAGCTTTTAATAATGTAGCATGGCTCTGACTGCTTCCATAATGGTTCTATTCTTCCTCTCAACCACACCATTTTGTTGTGGATTGTACGACATAGTGGTTTCTTTCTTTATTCCAACGTCTTTGCAAAGATCATTAAAATCATTAGAGGTGAACTCTCCCCCATTATCAGATCTGAAAGTTTTGATCAATTTTCCAGTTTGATTTTCAATCAAAGCCTTGAAATCTATGAACATGTCAAATTCTTCCCCTTTCTTTTTCAAAAAGACTATCCATGTCTTGTGAGAAAAATCATCAACAAAATTTTGAAATACAAGTAGCCACCAAGAGAAGTAACAGACATAGGTTCACATAAATTAGAATGTATGAGCTGAAGTACCTGACTAATTTTTGTTGTGCTTGAAGAGAATGGTCGCTTTATATGCTTTTCACTTGCACATCCTAGGTAAACTACTTTATGATCCATTCTGATCTCAAGCATTCCAGAAACCATCTTCCTTACATGAGGTAAGGCTTTGTAGTGTAGGTGAGAAAATCTTTTGTGCCATAGCTCACACTGAAAATTGGTATCATAGACCAATGCATGAATGGGTTTACTATTGACTTTGTAAAGCCCTTCACATCTTGATCCAAGAATGAAGGTTTCTCTCATACTAGAGTTCAAAGGTCAAGTTAGAACATTTCCATTAAATAAAAGAAATTTTCATTCATTTATCTTCTAGAGCAGATATGGATACAAGATTCTTTTTCAAACCAGGTACATACAAACTTCTTGCAGAAAAATAGATTTGCCATCATCTAACTGAAATGAAACTCAACCATCACCCTTAACTTGGTGAGTAAAATTATCTCCAAGGATAACATTTAAATTAGTCTCCCTCTCAACTAGATTAGAGAGTGCTTCTTTGTAACCAGTAAAATGTTTGGAAGCACCATTATCAACTAACCAGCTATCAAATGAATTTGCAGGAGAAAAATTGAAAAGAGCATAAATAAGAAAATACTTTGAAGACCTTTGAAGACATGCTAGCAAGAACCCTTAAGCAAAAGAATGATGAAGGGAATGAGAAACCCATGGCCTTCGTGAGCAAAGCCTTGTGGGACGTTAAGGTTAGGTATACCATCATAGAAAAACAAGCTTACACCTTGGTCAAATCACTTAAGCATTTTAGGGAATATGTTGAATACAATAATATCATAGCTTACGTCCCTTACCCTGTCGTCAAAGATGTCTTGACCTAACATGATCATATGGGATCTAGAGGAAAATGGGCATCTAAAGTCCATGAATATGATATAAACATAAGACCAGAGAACATTACCAAAGGTCAAGGACTAACTGAGATGTTAAATGAAGAAACTACTATGGCTTTCCAATTAGAAGAAAAAGAGCAAGTCTATGTTATCGCTATTGAGCTAGATACTAATGAATGGTATTCCAACATTATATACTACTTGAGGAATTTGTTTGCACCCACTGAACTAGTATGTTGTAAGACGAGGGATTTTAGATTAAGAGCTATGAAATATTTTGTGACACAAGATGGTTTGGGTTGGAAAATTAGTGATGGGTAATCCTTAGGTGTGTAAATAAGGAAGACACCAAGAAGTTAATTATTGAGTTTCATGTTGGATTTTGTGGAAGATATTATGCAACCAAAACTGTTGCCCATATAATTTTGAGGGTGAGTTATTATTTCCCAACGATTTTCGTCGATACACACAAGTTTGTTAGGGCCACTAGACTTTGTTGGACATCGCTCCCGTATGTTTCCTGACATGGACTAACTGCCTCTTGTGGATCGTTATCTCTAGCGATGCGATCATTGACTAACACCTACGGGTTTTGGTCTAACGGCAATTGTGATTCCCAACAAGTGGTATAAGAGCGTAAGTCACAAGTTCGATACACAGCTAGCACACGTTGGGGGGGAGATTGTTGGACATTGGATAAACCAACGCCCCCCGTCTGTTTCATGACATGGACTAACCGCCTCTCGTGGATCCTTATTTTGGCAATGCAATCGTTGACTAACACCTATGGGTTTGGTCTAACGGAAATTGTGATTCCCAACAGCGTTGTCAAGTATTTGTTGGCAAGAAGCAACTCCCTGCTCTTCCTTTGAAATATGTAATCACTGAATGACCATTACAACAATCAAGTATTGATTTCATCAGTGAATTATAAGATAATTCGAGTAATGGACATAAGTGGATCTTAACAACCACTGATTATGTGACCAATGTTAGTTTTTGTAGCATCGTATATGTTCTAGCCACGGAAAATGATGTAGAGGCTAGAATACATGAGATCTCCAAAACCCAGATATTGTTTCTAGAAATTCCGCCTAAAAATGACTTAATTAAATTATTGAACAGTTTTTAAATATTTCCTAAGTCTAAACTTAGGGAATATGGTTAATTGAGCAGCATTAATTAAGTCAATGCGAGAATCATCTAGAAACTCACATGGATCGATTCAGAGATGATCCTAGCCTTTGATTAAGTTTTAATCTTGGCCATTGGTGATCCAACAGAGGATTATAAGAGAAGGTTGATGTGGTGATGGAGAGAACACTTGAGCAACTTGATTTCTTGGCGGATCGATTTCCAAAGTAGCAGCAGTCAGTTGTCGAAAAGAGATAGCGATCGAAGCAGTGAGAGGGGCAAAAATAGTGAGGCTGGAGGAAGTATTCCAGATCTAGTGAGTGCATTTACAGAGAGGCAGAAGAACCACAGAGAAGATGACGTAGGGACAGTGCAGCAGCTTCTAGAGGCAAGTTCGATTTGCTGAGAGAGAGAGACGTCTTCAGTTGCAGAGGTCGGGAAGGAGTGCCAGAGAATCATCTTTCCAGCCAGCGGAAGACAATGAGTTCATAAGAGATCAGTCAATGGCTTGACATCCAACTAGTTGCGCAAAGCAGCGCAGAGATTGACGTAGAGGGTCAAAGGGTCGAATCTCTGAAGGCAAGTTGTGTTGAGAGATTCCCTGTTGGGTGAAGAAAATTCCTCACTAGATTTTTGCCAGTATTTTTCTTTGTTGGATTGCCAGTTTCAAGCATCCAAATTGTACTCAAAATTTCTCACTGCTACTTAATAATAAAACCCTCAACTGTCGCGCCAGTTTTCCCGCATTGGGTTTTTCCGAGGACTTTTGTCCAAAAATAATTGTATTAATTTTATGTGAGTGAGCTAGCATTTCTTAGCTTCAAATGTTTTATTTTTCTGCAGAATTTTATTTATGAAGGTTGCAGTGTATTTATTTCGATATTTGTCGTAGCAGATAAATTGTTAATTAATTAACAATTAGGAGAAATAATATTAGTTGTTGCAATAGGGTTCTAGTTTGGAATTTTCACAAGGTAGTAGAGTTCAATTGATCAGCCAGAGAGTTCAAAAAAACGAAGGAAAGGAATTTCGTTGCTTAACAAGGGCAGCAGGCCAAAATTTCCAAGGGCAGCACAATGTTTTTCCAAGAGGCTGAGTTGCTTGAGGAAGTTCGATTTTTCTGAGAGGGGCAGAAAAATTCAATCGAGTGGTTCCATAGGCAAACAGAGCAACTCAGTACTTTCGTTGGGCAGATCTCTAGCTGGCACAATAGTTTTGCAGTAGTACGCTGAAGCAGAACCAGCGTCGGGGTGGAAGAGAAAAGAGCACACATAGAGGGAAATTTTTCCTCGGAGAACTTCTAGTCTCAAAGAAGTTCGATTTTCCTTGCAAATCAGCAATAGTTGTGAGAAGATCTTCTCACTCCAAAAGGGAGTGCGAGTAGCAGAGCAGCAGCCAAACAGAAGGAAAGAGGAAGTTTTCAACAGTTCGGTGAGATGGCTACTACAGGGCATCATGATCAGGATAGGTTGGATGATGCTTCCAACTATGTCATCTGGAAGGCTAGGATGTCCTTCCTTCTAGATGAATATGGCTTGAAAGCCTATATTGATGGAGTGGTGTCAGTGCCTCAGGATGCAAATCAGCGGAAAGAGTACACAAAGCAGATGGCACAAGCGAAACGGTTGATCCTAGATGAAGTCTGAGATCATGTTGTTTCACATATAGCTAGCATAGACACTGCCAAGCAGATGTTGGATGCTCTCTCCACATTGTACCAAGGTACTTCCAAGCAGGGGAAGATGTACCTAGAGGAGAAGTTGAGACTCATTCGGATGCAGAAAGAGGAAGGCATAGACCCCTTCCTTACCAGGATTCAGGAGGTCCGAGACCAGTTGTCAGTTGTTGTGGCAACAACTCAACCCACGGAGCTAGTGTGATTAGCACTCAACAACGTCTCAAAGGAGTGGCACTTCTTTGTCCAAAGCACATTGGGCAAAGATAGGCTACCAGATTGGGAGATAATGTGGGCTGATTTACAGCAAGAGGAGTTGAGACGAGCTCTATTAAAGAGCTCCATCAGTGGTAGCAGCAGCAGATCGAAGACGGTGAAGCAAGACGAGAATGTGGCCCTCGCATCAAAGGGTCACAGTCGGGGACAGGGGGAGCAGAGAAAGAAGAAGAACCTGTCAAAGATCAAATGCTTCAAATGTGGTGAGCTTGGTCATTACAGTACCCAATGTCCTCTCAAGAAGAATGAGGACGAGGAGAAGCAAGACCAGCAAGCAGCGTCAGTAGAGATCGATAGGCTTTCCTTCAGGCTCGATGAAGACTTCGCTCTATCCGTCGATATACCTCCAGGAGTGAGGTGGGGTGACTTGGTGTTGTAGCCCCACAATGCTACAGTTGGGCAATGTCCTTGAGGATTCCACCTCATGGATCATTACCTTATTACGAGGGCCCACAGTATTCAGTAGCAAGATGGATCAGTGGCAGTTGGTGCTGTCAAAATTCTAGAGTGACAGTTGCAGACTAGTTGCAGTCAGATGCTGGAGAGCGCAGTGCAGAGTTGGCAGCAATACAGAGTGGCACAGTGCAGAGTCTGCAGCAGCACAGTTTCTTCAGTGACAGTACAGATGCTAGTGGCATTCAAAGACTCGAGAGATAGATTCATCATACTGATCACAATTGATTCAATATTTTGGATGATTTTCAGTTGCAGATGTTGTAGTGGCAAGAGCAACAGATGAAAGGGAGCTGCAGTGCAGATGCAGTGTTGGCAGCAGTATCGCAGTGTCAACAGCAACACAAATGTAGCGTATATCAGAGTTGCGCAGTGGTTGGTGGGCAGTAGCAAGACATTAGCAACATGACTAGAGATGATGCAGAGACAGGGTGTTGTGGCAGGGTGTGCAGCACTAGAACACATTCCTCGCTAAGAGGGAGTGTTAGTTTTATAACATCGGATGTGTTCTAGCCACGAAATTTGGTGGAGAAGCTAGAATAAATGAGATCTCCAAATCCCAAAAGAAGTTTCTGGAAATTCCGCCTAGAAATGACTTAATTAGATTATTAACCAATTTTTAAATATTTTCCAAGTCCAAACTTAAATAATATGGTTAATTAGTCAGTATTAATTAAGTCAAGGCGAGAATCATCTAGAAACTCACACAGATCGATCCAGAGATGATCCTAGCCATTGATTAATTTTTAATCTTGGTCGTTGGTGCTCCAACAAAGGACTATAAGAGGAGGTCAAAGTAGTAATGGAGAGAGCACTTGAGCAATTCGATTTCTTGGCAAATCGATTTCCAAAGTAACAGCATTCAATTGTCGGAGGGAGCTAGAGATCGAAGCAGTGAGAGAGGGGCAAAGACAGTGAGGCTAGAGGAAGTATTCCAAATCCAGTAAGTGCATTTGCCGAGAGGCAGAAGAGCCACAGAGAAACTGACGCAAGGGTAGCGCAGCAGCGTCTAGATGCAAGCTCGATTTACTGAGAGAGAGAGACGTCTTCAGTTCCAGAGGACAAGAAGGAGTCCCAGAGTGTCAGAGAAGCATATTTCCAGCTAGCAGAAGGTAGAACGACTTCATCAAAGATCAGTCAAAGGCTTGGCATCCAGCAGGTTGCGCAGAGCAGCACAAAGGCTGACGCAAAGGGTCAGAGGGCCAAATCTCTGAAGGCAAGTTATGTTGAGAGTTTGCTTGTGGGGTGAGGAAAATTCCTCACTAGATTTTTGACAGTATCTTTCTCTCTAGGATTCCCAGTTTCAGGCGTCCAGATTGTACTCAGAATTTCTCATTGTTGCTTAATAATAAAACCCTCAGCTGCTGCACTGGTTTTCCCACCTTGGGTTTTTTGGGGGACTTTTGTCAAAAAATAATTGTGTTAATTTTATGTGTTAGCATTTCTTAGCTTCCAGTATTTTATTTTTCTGTAGAATTTTATTTGTGAAAGTTGCAGTGTATTTATTTCGATATTTGTCGTAGATGATAAATTGTTAATTAATTAATAATTAAGAGAAATAATATCAATTGTTGCAATAGGGTTCCAGTTTGGAATTTTCACAACCAACTGCGTAGAGGCCATTCCTACTAAAAAGGGTACATATGAAGTGCTGACGAATTTCTTGGAAGACCGAATTATTACAAGATTTGGTATACCAGCTAAGATTGTGACCGACAATGCTAAAGCCTTTATCTCATAATTTAGAAGCCAGAACTAGGAACCAACCTTGTCCACCTATCAAACTGCTTATTGAACTAGAACAAGAAAGACCAGACCAATCAGGGCTCAATGATTTGATCATTAAAAGAATACATGAAATGATTAATTTTTGATGAAAAATAGTTTTTAACATTTAAAACCATGATTCCAAACCATTAGATACAAAATATGCAAAGTTTGGTCATCTATATACCATGTATGGGTGAATATATCAAAATGGAAATAGGCGCAATACATATCAACAACAAAATACATATCAATGAAGCTCTAAATGGCCTCTAGAGTCCAAAAACAATGCTACAAGCTACTAGGCCAAATCCACTAGCTTCCTTAGCCTCCTCCTGAAGATGCCAACTCCACTAGACAACTCTAAGATGACAAACACAAACCAAACTCTTTGTTGTTACACTGCTCATTCAAAAACTTATCACTATTCAAGCTCACAATGAAGTTCATAAAAAATCCAAATGGGATGTGTGAGGCAAATGAGAGAGGAGGTATGGTTTCATAGGCTTGGAGGGGCTTTTGGAGAAAAACAACCCTCAGATTCCAAAAAAAAACACTTAGCCAACTAAAATCGTCATTCTATGGGTCTGCGACACACATGTGGTTGTTTGTGACATGATCGTTCATACCAATTCATACCATCCGAGTTGTGACAGGACCAACTAATTTACACTAGTTTATATTGGTTTGGTACCAAACCAAGGACTCCCCTACCCAAAACCAGGGTCACTGGTCGAGTTGACCTTCGAGCCTAATGAACTGGTCGATTTGACATGGTTCAAATTCAATCTAGCCAAGTTTTAAAACCATGCTTTGACTCTATGACCTTTGCCTCTATTTTTTGTAAATACAGGATTGTGTTAGCCCATTCTTCTAATTATTATCCACAAGGAAATTGTCAATCCTAGTCAAGCAATAAGAACCTTATGGTGATTATTAAAAGGACGGTGGCATATAATAAGAAGAGTTGGGATATTAAAATCAAATATGCTCTTTGGGTTGATTGCACAACAAGAAAGGCAACTACGGGATTTAGCCCTTTTCAACTCATATACGAGATGGAAGCAGGGCTCCCAAGCCAAATACGATTGCCTATATTACAATGCTTAAAAGTTTATGCTGATCAGGGAGACATGCAATCTAGAATCAATCAAATCGAGTTAGATGAATCTAGACACCTCGCTTTAAACCAAACGGGAAAGAATCAAGAAGAAAAATCAAAACTACATTTGATTGGAAAGCTAGGCCTAGAGTTTTTGAGCCAAGAAATATAGTGCTATTATGGGACAAAAGAAAGGAAAAACCAAAACTACATAAGAATTTTGAGAAATTTTGAATAGGACCTAACAAAGTAACTGGCCCAACCAGTATTAATGCATACTAACTTAAAACCTCAAAAGGAGACCCAGGAAACCCAATCCCACTACCAATGAATGGCTAGCTCCTAAAGGAGTATTTTCCTAGTATAACAAGATGCATGCACATTTAGATAGTTGCATTGCATTTGTATGTTCGCATTGTTGTGTGCGCATCCTACTTATTCATTATTCATGCCAATTTGTATGCATAGTAATACATTTAGCTAACTTTTCTTTCAAGCATAGTTTTTATTTATATCCTATAAGCACAAGGGTGATTATCAACACCCTATTCACATGCTATCAAGTTGCTTTGAGTGTACGGGTAACAGGTTGACAAGTCTAGGGATTGATGGGGTTCTCATGTAATCCCCATTCGAGCATATGGATCATGTGCACTGGTAAACACGTCACCAAGTTAGTGCCATATGTTACCTCCCAAAAATAGGGTAACCCTATCGGAGAAAATTGTTTTCCTTCTTTGGACATCCAACCAACCAACAAACCTACATTGCTTAGTAAATGATGATATGCCATGGTCCTCCACAATTTGCACCAATCAAACACCTCTCACCATTTGGCATTCCTCTTAAAGGAAGGTGGGTCATCATTTGGCAAGTACTTTAACCATCTTGTAATCATGTACTTTTACTTTATGTTTTGGGCATTCTAACATGAATTAAAGGGTTATCTAGATGATTGACCGATCTTGATTGTAAACATGTTCTCTCACTTTACCAGGCAAGTCAGTTTTTGAGCCTAGTCCAGTGTGACCTCTTCTAAGGCCTTTGGGTTACAGGAGGGGCACTACTTGAGAAACTTGGATTGAAGTAGTGTGTCCATAATTATTCCATACTTACCACCTTCCATCATTCCCCAAAATTCATCTCCATTTTTCGATTTTGTGGTCATTGGTTCATTGGGATTGGCATTTTCTTATCCTCATCTTTGAGTCTGAGCCAAAACTTTGGCCTAAAGGTTAATGCAACTAAAAAAATGATAAAAAGGATAAAATGGCCATAAAGAAAGAAAAAGAAAAATTAAAATGCAAAAGATGGTCGGGACATTATCACATGGGAAAAAGCCTAGCATGAGCTCTTACCCCTACATTAGCCATCACCTTGTTCCTTGAGCACTCGATGCTTCATCACATGATAAAGGAGCTCCTGCATGTCCCAACCCTGATGAGTGATAAACTGACTCATTAGTAAGGGATAAATAAATTCTAAATAATTAAAAGAAAGCTTGGGCTCCTAAGATATGCTCCCAGTCAAATCATTATCGAAGATAAGTAAAACACACATTAAACATGTGGAAAAAGTAGGCTGAGGAAAGGGGTAACTCATGCCTCCACAATTGCTTCCTCCTTACATCTATCCACTTAGGATGATGGGCCTCCATCAACTGGTCCCATGACCATGGCACCTTGCCTTTAAGTCCTTCCCCTCTATTGCCACCATTATCACAAGCGCTTTTGGATTGAAGGGTTGACCTAGGGCATGTCATCTACCCATAGGGGTTGGAAACACCTAATAACGTTGACCTAGGACATGTCATCTACCCATAAGGTTTGGAAACACCTAATAACTTTGACCATCTACCCATCCCTAATACAAATAGGGAACACTTTTACAGGACTCGGTCTAGTGAGATATTTGAAGGTGATCTCAATTTCAAGTGTTATTATTCCCTTAAAAATTAATTATGGTCCACTATGATGCATTTATGGTCATTGTCCCTAATGATTAGTGGCTTTCACTTGATCTTGAGATGGTTTTCCAAGTGGTTCTTCACATAGCAACAGAGGCCTTTGAGGGAAAATTACATCACTCTACTATATAGCTTTCCCAAGGCATTTTGCATATTCCAGAGAGTATTGATGACATTGCAAATGTCGTGTTTCCCCTCCAAAGAAAAGTGTTGGGCACTTTCATGAGTCCAGCTAATGGTTGACACCTCAGAGTAACCCTAGATGTTGAATGTTGATAAAGGAACTCATGCATGTCCCAACCCTGATGAGCGATGAACTAACTCATCAGTAAGGGGTAAATAAATGATAAATAATTAAAAGCAAGCTTGGGTTCCTAAGTTGTGCTCCCAGTCAAATCATTATCAAAATGAAGTAAAACGCACACCAAACATGAAAAAAGTAGGTCGAGGAAAGGGGTAACTCATGCCTCCACAATTGCTCCCTCCTTACATCTATCCACTTAGGATGTTGGACCTCAATTAGCTAGTCCTATGACCATGGCACCTTGTCTTGAAGTCCTTCCCCACTATTTCCACCATTATCACAAGCACTTATGGATTGACAGGGTTGACCTAGGACATGTCATCTACCCATAGGGGTTGGAAACACCTAATAGTGTTGACCATCTCGCCATCCCTAATACAAGTGGGGAACACTTTTACAAGACTCAATCTAGTTAAATATTTGAAGGTGATCTAATTTGAAGTGTTATTATTCCCTTGAAAATTAATTATGGTCCACTATGATGCATCTATGGTCATTGTCCCTAATGATTGTTGGATTTCACTTGATATGAGATGGTTTTTCCAAGTGATTCTTCACACAGCAGTAGAGGCCTTTGAGGGAACATTTCATCACTCTACTATATAGCTTTCCCAAGGCATTTTGCATATTCCAAAGGGTAGTGATGGCATTGCAAATGCAACGTTGCCCCTCCAAAGAAAATTGTTAGCCACTTTCATGAGTCCAATTGATGATTGACACCTCAGAGTACCCATAGATGTTGAAATGTTGATAAAGGAACTCTTGCATGTCCCAACTGTTGATTTGGGGTAGCATCGGATGTGCTCTAGGCCTCTAATTTTGCAGGGAGGCTTGGGCACATGTATTCCAAAAAACCCAAAAAGCGTTTTGGGAAATTCCATCCAGAGACAATTTTATTAAAATAATTAATATTTTTTTATGGGACCCTAAGTCTAAACTTAGGAAATTAAAAATATTAATGGGTATTAATCTAATTGTGGGTGTAACTTCTAGAAGAAGACAAAGATCAAGTTAAATGATATAAGCCATTGATTAGCTTTTAATCTGGGTCGTTGAATGTCAATGAGAAGATCGAGAGATCAAGAGATCGAATTTCTGAAGTGAGAAGTTCTCAGGAGGAAATTCTGATCGAGGAGATTTCTTGCAGAGAGGGGCAGTGAGCATCCGAAAAAAGGAATTTTTCGTGGGCCGGAGAGTATGAGGCAGAGAGGGCAGAACGAGGTCTAGAGAGAGGCAGACATTGGCCCACGCAGAGCTGACGCAGTGACAGCGCAGGCCTTAGAGGGAAATCAAATTCCTACTGAGGAAATCGAATTTCAATTGGCAGGAGCTGGGGTGTAAGACCGGAAGGTAGTAATTTGGATTTTCCAGCCACTAGAGGATCCGAAGGAGCAGCGTGATACCCAGCAGGGGTGACGCAGGAACTGTGTGGGAGTGACGCACTTCTGCGTAGAGGCTACGCAGAGGCTCCAGTTCAACGTGATCAATCTTAGATTTTCCTAGTGACAGGGCGAGATCATTTCACCATTCTCTTTGTCCAATTTCTCTCTGTATTGGATTGCTAGTTGAGCATCCAAGAATTGTACTCAGATTTTCTCTTGCATAATAATAAAGCCCTCATATCTGTTGCATTGGTTTTCTCGCATTGGGTTTTCCGGGGGAAGATTGTCCAAGAATAACGATGTCATTGTCCTTCTTGCTCGGTCTCTTGTTTCGGCCTATAATTTAATAAAGTGAAGGCTACAATGTATGTATTACGATATTTGTTGTAGAAAATTGCAAGTTGTTTAAAGGAATTTCACAAATAGGAGTAATATCATCAGTTGCTACAATAGGGATTCTAGTTGAGGAATTTTCACATGGCATCAGAATTGCAGGTGAAGCAACAAGAGCAGAGCCGGTAGATCCAGCGTTGAGCAGAAGAGGGAGTTCGAACAAGATGCAAGAGGCAGCAATTCGAAACCCTAGAGGGTGTGCGCAGTCCAATCTGGGAGGGCAGATTTTCAAGGCAGTCTCTCTCCGAGTGAGTCGACGGCGAGAAGGACTTTGAGTTCGAATTTTTGTCCGGGGCAGAGGGAGCAGCACTGAAGCCTTAGCATAAGAAGAGCTGGTGGGACACAATTTTTTTTGCAGGCAGTTTGCTAGGCAGAAGATCGTTAGAAGAAAGAGAAGAAGCACGAGGGAGGGAATTTCTTCCTCAAGGAATTCCTAGCCAAGGAATTTGAATTCTCTAGAGCTGAGTAGCAACAAGGGGCAGCAGTTTTACTAGCTCCAGTAGGGAGTGCGTAGGCTAGCCCAACAGCAGCACAGAGGAGAGAGGAGGTCATTCGACTTCTATTTTTGGCAGAAATGGCAACCAACGGATTAAGGGATCAGGACAGGTTGGAGGGAGCATCCAACTATGTCATCCGGAAGGCTAGAATGTCATTCCTTCTAGATGAGCATGCCCTCAAGACATACGTCGACAACATGGTGGCTGAACCAGCAGATCCAAATCCGTTGAAGTACAAGGAAGAGATGGCGAAGGCCAAGAGGATGATCCTGGGTGGAGTCAAGGATCACATGGTGTGTCACGTTGCTAGCAGAGGGACTGCTAAGGAGATGTGGAATGCCTTGGCCACGTTATACCATGGATCTTCTGAGCAGCAGAAGATGTACTTAGAGCAGAAGCTGAGATCTGCTCAGATGCAGAAGAGAAAGCTTGTGGATCCATTCCTCACAAAGTTGAAGGAAACCCGTGATGAGTTGTCTGTTGCGGGGCACACACATCAGGATTTAGAGTTAGTTAGACTAGCCCTCAATTTTGTCTCAAATGAGTGGCAAGTCTTTGTCTAGAGTATCCTAGGTAGAGCAGCATTGTCGAATTGGGATGAGATGTGGGTAGCTCTAAAACAAGGGACGCTGAGAAGAGATTTAGTCAAGCTCAAACTTGACGGAAGCAACAGCAGCAGTGGGTCGAATCCCAAGGAGGAGGAGGATAATGCAACCCTTGCATCGAAGGGGCAGCATGAGCAGCGAAGACGTAAGAAAGACGTCTCGAAGATCAAGTGTTTCAGGTGTGGTGAGATGGGTCACTATGCTACTCAGTGTCCTCTCAAGAAGAAGGACAAGGATGAGAAACACGATCTGAAGGCTGCCCGCGAAGATCGAAGAAGAGTTCACCATGATAGTCGAGATACCTCTAGGAAGGAGGTGGGTTGATTTGGAGTTGTAGTTCGAAAGAGCTACAAATGGGCAGGATCTTTGAGGAGTCCACCTCTTGGATCAATACCTTGCTACGGGAGCCCAGTTTTGTACTAGCAGGATGGACTAGTGTCGGATGGTGTCGAGGAGTGTCGGAGAGACAGTTGCAATAGCTAGAAGCACCAAAGTTTGAGCAACGCAAAGCAAAGTTGACAGCAATGCAAAGGCACAAAGCAAAGGTCAGCAGTAGTGCAGTCTATTCAGAGGGTCAGTGCAAAGTCTAGCAATAGTCAGGCTCTAGCACTCACGTGGTATCATATTGAGTAGCGTATATTGCTAGAGCACATTCCTTTCTAAGAGGGAGTGTTGATTTGGGCTAGCATCGGATGTGCTCTAGGTCTCAAATTTTGCGGGGATGCTTGGGCACATGTATTCCAAAGAACCCAGAAAGCGTTTTGGGAAATTCCACCCAGAGACAATTTTATTAAAATAATTCATACTTTTTAATGGGATCCTAAGTCTAAACTTAGGAAATTAAAAATATTAATGGGTATTAATCTAATTGTGGGTGTAACTTCTAGAAGAAGACAAGGATCAAGCTAAAATGATCTTAGCCATTGATTAGCTTTTAATCTGGGTCGTTGAATGTCAACAAGAAGATTATTTAAGGGAGCTTGAGGGTCATTTGGAGAACACACCGAGAGATCAAGAGATCGAATTTCTGAAGTAAGAAGTTCTCAAGAGGAAATTTTGATCAAGAAGATTTCTTGCAGAGAAGGGCAGTGAGTATCCGGAAGGAGGAAGTTTTCCTGGGCCGAAGAGTACGAGATAGAGAGAGGGTAGAACGATGTCCAAAGAGACGCAGGCATTGGCCCACACAAAGCTGACGCAGTGGCAGCGGAGGCCTTAGAGGGAAATCAAATTCCTGCTAAAGAAATCGAATTTCAGTTATCAGAAGCCGAGGTGTGAGACCAGGAGGCAATTATTCGAATTTTTCAGGTAGCAAAGGATCCAAAGGAGCAGTGTGATACCCACTAGGGATGACGCGTGAACTACATGGGTGTGACACAAGAACTACGTGGGTTTGACGTAGTTTTGCGTAGAGGCTACACAGAGGCTACAGAGAGGCTCCAGTTCAGCGTGATTAGTCTTAGATTTTCCCAGTAACAAGGTGAGATCATTTCACCATTCATTTTGTCTAGTTTCTCTTTGTATTAGATTGCTAGTTGAGCATCCAAGAATTGTACTCAAATTTTCTCCTGCATAATAATAAAACCTTCAAATCTGTTGCATCTGTTTTCCCACATTGGTTTTTTCCGAGGTCAATTGTCAAAAAATAACGGTGTCATTGTGTTGTATTTTCCTTCTTGCTCAATCTCTTGTTTCCGCATATAATTTAATTAAGTGAAGGCTACAATGTATGTATTACAATATTTGTTGTAGAAAACTGCAAGTAATTTGTTTAAAGGAATTTAACAAATAGGAGTAATATCATCAATTATTGCAATAGGGATTCTGGTTGAGGAATTTTCACACCAACCTCGATAAGCGATAAGCTAACTCATCAGTAAGGGGTAAATAAATGCTAAATAATTAAAAGCAAGTGTGGGCTCCTAAGTTATGCTCCCAATCAAATAATTATCAAAAATAAGTAAAACGCACACCAAATGTGTGGAAAAAGTAGGTCGAGGAAAGGGGTAACTCATGCCTCCGCAATTGCTCCCTCCTTACATCTATACACTTTGGATGATGGACATCCATCAGTTGGTCCCATGACCATGGCACCTTGCCTTGAAGTCCTTCCCCTCTATTGCCACCATTATCAAAAGCACTTATGGATTGAAGGGTTGACCTAGGACATGTCATCTACCCATAGGGGCTGAAAACACCTGATAGTGTTGACCATCTACCCATCCCTAACACAAGTGGGGAACACTTTTACATGACTCAGTCTAGTTAGATATTTGGTGATCTCAATTTGAAGTGTTAATATTCCCTTAACAATTAATTATGGTCTGCTATGATGCATATATGGTCACTATCCCTAATGATTAGTGGCCTTCCCTTGACCTTGAGATGGTTTTTCCAAGTGGTTCTTCACACAACAGCAGAGGCCTTAGAGGGAACATTACATCACTCTACTATATAGCTTTCCCAAGGCATTTTGCATATTCCATAGAATAGTGGTGACATTGCAAATGCAACGCTGCCCCTCCAATGAAAAGTGTTGGGATATTTCTTGAGCCAACTAATGATTGACACCTCAGAGTACCCCTAGATGCTGAAATGTTGAGCTCCTCTTGCTTGGTGTTAGATTTACTTGACATCATAAACTGTAGACCCAAGGCACCCCCAAGTTGGCCTCGTTAGTGTTTGATCGTGGTGTTGCTTGATTCAAAGTCATGACGATGATGTTCATCCCCACGATGACAAGGGAGGGCTTGTGCTTGCACTTGGAGCCCCAACTCTGGAGAGAGATGATGCCATGTCACCTTTATTTTCTCTTTTTCCTGATTTCTTGGTAACTAGGATTAGGGTTTGGTTAAAACTGCATTTTACAACTAAATTTCACCTATATTTTATTTTCCTTTAGGTAGGTATTCATTCCATGAATGTTTAAAAAGAAAAATCTCACTTATTGCATGTTTTATCACAAATTTTAGGGCTGACATCTAGGTTATTTTTGTTGTTTTGTGCATTTTCAGCCAATTGAAAACTATTGGTTAACCTATCCCTTGTTTACCTCCTTGTACAGACTCAAACTTTTCTGGACCATACCATTAATAGGGTGTGTAATTGCTGTTATACTGTTTTGAATGTTGTAAATATACATATCTATAAAACCCTCACTTCTAACAGCATTATTTAGTCGATCATGGCTAGTGGAAAACTTACTTGAACATCTATAGACCATATCTCAGCCTCCAAGGCCTTGCTGGTACTTCCCTCTATCTCATCAGCTCCCTTTCACCCCCGAACCAGCCTTTATTGAAGATCCTTTAGAATGTTTTGTTGCAAGTTCCTTAGAGAGCCATTTGGCTTACATCCCTAGGCCATCTAACCTCAGTATTTCCAAGGAACCCTCCCTTGTGGTGATACTAGATAGTATCCTATCACAAAACAGCAGGGTAGAAGCCACTGAGATGACTGTGGTGGTGGATCCTATTGTTGCCCTAAGATCTAAAGTGCCTACTAAGGCTTTGCACTAGGCTGCTAGATTTTCAAATTTCTGTAAAAGTTCCTAACTTAGATAGTTCTTTTCTAAATTTCCATTTCACCTTGCTTCGAGACAAAGTAAGGATTTCGGGTGGCAAGGCTTCCTCTTCGAGGCCAAGAATAAGCAATGTATCTCAACAAAGATATCCAAGGATACATTCCTATCGTCCTAAACGTGGGTATCTCCACAAAGCTATTATGATAGATTAACCCTCCAATCCTAATACTGAACAGACTCAATCTGCAAACGTATCCAAACAAGCCCTATTTAAACCTAGCAAAGTCACAATAAGCTTAATTTCAAATCAACAACTAAATTGCAAGAAATTTGCTTCAGTGGAATTATTGTGACTAATTAGGGGCAAATGGTAAGTTCACAAGAACAGAGGTGGATAGCACTGCATCCATCCACAGTGACACTGAAGAAGATTAACTAGTTAAACACCTAAAATTTTTCCTTTCGTATCAGGCGAGAAGACTATTAATTCACATCTTGCAATTACCTTGAAGAGCCTCAGAAGCAAAAATGCCAACAGTAGCCCTAATCAAACATTTGGTGAAATTTTATTTTCACCAGTATGAAAGCAGTTTCCAATATTTTGTGTATGTAGACACCATTAAGATGTTTAGCACCACGTGAATTGTTTGCACCAACCAACATGCATATATTAATTTTAAACTGTCCATGCCATTCAGATGCTAACACCAGGTGAATTGTTTGCAACCAACCAACGTACATACAACAAATTAAAACTGTCCTTCAAGTAAGGACTCTACTTACGTAGATACATATATATATAGAGAGAGAGAGAGAAATTAAGCTGCAAAATGAATAGTGTTCATAGCTTTACCTGATCATATGGTCTGGAGAGAGAAGAAAGCCCAATCTTACTTCCAGAAGCAGAAAGCATATCATGACCCCAAATAGAAAAGCTAGAAACTTCATCCGAATGTCCCCTAAAGACCTGCAATTGGGTAGGTCGGCTTCTGCAGAACGAAAACAGTTGAAACTGAATACATTGCACTGTAATAGGTAGATAACCTGTATTCTATCTTATCCTAGTTGATACAAACAATGACAGTCTGTATTAGATGTACGATATTGCAAGTTTCTGTGTATCTAAGCATTTTACATCATATTTGTCTGATATAGCCAGTAATGAATGTACTTGAAAATCGTCATTAAATTGAATTTTTGACCTCAACAAAGTTTAATTACAATTTCAAATCCTAATAGTACATGGAAACAAAAAATAAGGGCCTTTAAAACAATGTCTTGTGCAAGAAATATGAAATGACATGCAACAACCTCGAAAACTAACAAATATCTCATGAAGAGCATTCTGTATCACAAGACAATCTCTTCACTATACCTTCTCAAGTCCCAAAGACGCAAAGTTCTGTCAAGAGAGCTTGAAATTAACAAATGTTCATCCAATGCAGCCAGCTGCATCAGTTAAGAAAATTGAAGTATCAGTACTGATGGTGGATAAAGAAACAAAATATTTATAATGGAGAGCTAGAAAAATTGGTCAAGATATAATTGTTTCACTGAAAGACATCCCTGCATCAGTGCATACCTTGGTGACGAAACCATCATGAGCCCGCCAATGTGCAATAATGGTCCCACTCTTTAGATCAAGCAATCTACAATGCCCTGAACTGAAACCAGCAGCTATCCAAGTGGAGCTAGATAATCCTTTCTTGCTTTCAAGTTTATCTCGATGCCCAGAACAGCAAATAGCAGAAATTAAAGAAGAAAATGAAGACTCCAAAGGCTCACATCGCCATAGATGAAGTTGGCGACCAGCATTAATATCAATAAACCTGCAAAATAAAGAAACATTTAGTATATAGTAAATTGCTTCTGAACCCTGTCATTTTGACTCAATAAAATATAATGCTAACACATGTAAGTTAAAAAACATCAGATTGTGACATATAGCTATATGTACGATGATTACAAAAATTAAAAGAAGCTTTAGTTACATTCTTATCTGGCATAAATGCTCAACAAAAATTAGGCATTCTTCATTTCCAATTTTTTAAGACAACTGGAAACTAATTGTTACCGTAAAATGAATTAATAGATGTCATGCCTAATTAAACAAGAATTACACAACCTCCATCAGGTGTATTAAGTGTGGAGAAACAAACTGAAAGTGCTACAGCCCAGTACACCATACAAGACAACTCACATTAACAAATACATAATACTAGCATCTTTAATATTCTTGAAAACAGCCTTAACAAAGAGAAAAATATATATACACTTGTATAAGAAAAAACAGAAAATAACTGTCAAGAGGAAAATATAATACAAAGGAGGACTAACCTACAGTAAAAGTTAGGCTATCATTAGACAACCATAAAACGCCGGCCTGCATTTATTTAGGGCAATCTCTTCCTAACATCTCTTATGTATATAAATCATCTCCATTCATAACATATATCTGAATTATTGAATTTAGAATATTAATGTATTTATTAAAAGGTGTTTTATATGAAGACATAACTTTTTATGAAGGGTCACCACGAGACCTATAAATGCCAAGGCCACTCATCATCGTAATCATCTCATTGTCCATGTTTTGTACATTTATATATTATTAATTCTTATCCAATATAGGGAAGTCAAATATAATTGATCCTTTACACTTCATTTGGTACTAGAGACGCTTCATTTGGCACTAGAACCTTGTTTTATGATCAAAGGAACACCATTTTTGTGAATATATCATTGATATCCTCACTGATGAATTGACAAATGAACTCATTAATTGTAACGAGGAGATGATAAATAGGTTATTTTAAGAGTACAAATATGAAGAATACGATGAAATTGAACCTGCTCCAAAAACTAATGAAAAGCAAATCAAACCGCATAGATGACAGTGATGACCAACATGAAATGAATTTTCAATATTCTTCCATAGCAAGATTTAATATCTACATGGGAATCCCTGCTCTTGCAGTTGTTGTGCTGCCATAACCGTAATAGTAATACTGACTTTGGCACAAGTACAAACCCCAATATTAATGTTGGAACCAGGGAAAGATCAATATGGCAATGGTAGCACAACAACCAGAAGAGCAAGGAGTCCCATGTGGATATAGATATAATAATGGATATGCACATGCATATGAATATGGTTATGGATTTGATGGATACCTATGAATACGGTTATGGATTTGATGGATACCTATGAATATGGTTATGAATTTGATGGATACTGACAAGTTTTCGAATATGAATATGAGGAATATAAATATGGCTATCAATATCCATACCCACATGGACATGAATATGGATACCCTCTGTTGGAAATACTGAGGGGAATGAATCAGTATTTCCCTTATTTTTCACAATTGGTTAGTTTATCTTTTTAGACATTTAGAGAATTGAAATATGCATAAGAGACATCATCGCATCAATGAATCAGTACACAGAATATGTCTCAACCAAATGTTGTGTTATGTATGATGTACATACAAATTTACCAGATAAATCTAGAAGGAAGTACAAGACTCCCCAAAGGTTTTACCAGCAAGTTGGAAGGAAGCAAATGCTCCCTGAATGGTTTGGGCTCCTGTACCAGGGATAATGGTCCAACTACAATCAAGCTGCAACTTTTGTTGCTACAACTCACTGCCACTGCTATCCACTGCTACTGCTGTTGTCCACCACTACTGTTGCTACCACTGCTACCATCCACCACTACTGCTACTACCATCACTACGGTCATTCACTACTGCTGCTGCTATCATTATTGCTGCCATCCACCACTGTTGCTGCTACCATCACTGCTGCCATCCACCACTGTTGCTGCTACCATCACTGTTCCCATCCACCATTGTTGCTGCTACTGCTTATCACTGTCACAATCATCGTTGCCATCATCATCAAGCCATACACCATTGTTATATCATGCAACATCCACTCAAGGGCACAAGGTCATGGTTGTCATCAAGAGAAGGTTATTGTGCCATATGTTTCACTGTCATCATATTTACTGCCATAACATGCTCAACAGTACATATCACTGTCACACTACCTGGCTAGTCAATCATAGAGATGGGTGTGCATATTATTGTCACACATCTAGCCTCGCAGCCAATGTTACAATCAAAAGCACAACTCTATCAAGAAGACTTTGCCAATCAGCACTAAGGTTAACCTTACTCTTCAACTACCTGCAACAACAATATATGATGACAGCCTCATCACTCAGATTTCACTGTCATACTATTCCTACATCACTGTCAAGCTTGTATTAGTGTCAACATAACAAGGTTACTGTTTCAACGTCCAAGGTTATTGTTTCGCTGTCATCAAAAACATTGTTTCACTGTCAACACTATCATAATCCATATGTCTGTCACAAGATCATTGTTCAGCTGCCCTTAAACAACTTTCCTCCGTTCCAATGAATAATAATCAATCTGCAAACACTCACACTACATCCTCTGCATCAAATCCCTCTCAACACTAACAGTAATACAAACCTCCTGCAACATACCAACATCTCTGTCATTTCTGCTTGAAGACTTCATTCACCCAATGATGTCATACTGTTGCACTTGTTTACTCACCAACTAGTTTGCTTGACTGCTCACTTATAATCCTAAGTCTGGAAATCAACACTCAAAGTACAATTCTGCTGACCCTTCTGCAATAGCTTGACTAGGATGATCTCAATCTTACACATGAGCCTTCAAAAGCCATACGCCTGAATTATACATGACATCAAACAATGCTACTGTCATACATAACCAAAATAGCACTCCGGGTTGGTGAATTTTCATGTATATACATATTGTTATCTTCATTCATGATAGTTCAGAGACAATAACCTACGTTACCGGATCCGCGGGGGGCAATCGGCGAAACCTCGGATCCCCGAATCCGAAACTGGTATGGATACGGATACGGTGGAATCCGTACGATCAGTTAATAAAATGTATGTGCAGTTCAAGTGGGTTTCCATCTTCAATTAACAGTTGACCAACTCAGTTAATTGAAATTTTAATATCGTTTAACTTTTAGTTTCACTACTAGTTTAGCTGCAAAGGATTCTATAAAAGGGCGTGGGCGAGTCTCGTTGGCAGCATTGTGGAAGAGCAGGCATCTGTGCGGGTGTGAGAGCAGGTACTTGTGCGCCTTTTCTGTGCGGCGTCGTGGGTCAAGCTGTGCAGCGTCGTGGGCGAACAGCATCGAGGGAGCAGGCGACCCATCATCCAGTTCGTTGTGGGTTAGGCAGAGGAGCAGGCTCCGCGGGCGTCGTCTGTCTCCGGTTCCGGTTCTTCGCGCGCGTCGTGGGTCAGGCATAACACAAGCGGTAAGTATATATGCCATATGGTTAAAACTTTAATATTATGCCATATACCATATATATGCGGTAAGTATATATGCCATATACCCGTGGCTGTAAGTATATATGCCATATACCCGTGCCGTAAGTTATATTATGGCCCGTGGCCGTAGCTCTGTAAAATCTATAATATTTTCTTTTATATGTTACGGTTTTAAATTTTAAACTTTTATACCCGTAAGTTATACTATGGCCCGTGGCCGTAAGTTATATTATGGCCCGTGGCCGTAGGTTACTCTGTTTTTACTATAATATTTTTTTTTATTATGTTACAGTTTTGACTTTTAAACTTTTAAAGTTTTTATAATGCTAAAAATTTAAAATTAAAATATTTTTTTATAAATAAAAATTAAAAGTCCCAGGCCCGTGGGCCATGGTTTATAAACTTATATTATTATAACTTGTAAGTATAAATTTTAATTTTTTATTAAAAGCCTTAATTTGTAAGTTGAAAATAAAAATTAAAAAAAATATTTAATATTTTAATATTTTAATAATTTTATGACATATGTTTATAATTTTATTTCAATAATTATATCAATTATTCACTATGTCTGTTGTTTTTTTTATTAATATTTATTAATTTATTAGTTTTTAATTATGTATATATATAATTAGTTATTTATTTAAATTTTAAATTATTTATTATAAAATAATAATTTAGAATCTTTATTTTTTTGTAATTTATTTGCCCTACACATGCATATATATTATATTTTATTAAATTAATAATATATTATTATATTAGGAATAACAATTTAGAATTTTGTTTTGAGAATGACAATTTTATTAATTTTATTTGGTTATCAACACAGGTGTGATAAACATGGAACCATTACAGCATGAATCTAGTGAAGGAATAAATGTCAATAAAGATCCAAGATCTCCTTTATGGCAATATGTGGAAATTCTTGGCAAAAACTCTGGTGGTGGTTCGTACAAATGGAGATGTAGTGAATGCAATAGCATTCGAAATGGCTCATACACTAGGGTGAAGGCCCATCTCACTGGGCAAACCAACACGGGTGTGTTAATATGCAATGGTCCAAATGGTCCAAATGGCCAACCTGGGACAAGTTTGGGTCCTGCAAAAGTTAAGTTTTATGCATCTTTGCAAGATGCCGCTGATAGGAAATTCAGCAAAGGAAAACTCCCTGTGCAAGCCTCTACAACCAAGTCTTCATTACCATCTACACCAGCTCTCACAAGTAATAAAAGGCCTACTCTAGGACCTCTTGAAGCAGCGTTCAATAACCATGGTAGAGAAGTTGCAGATGAGCATGTTGTTCGTTGCATCTATGCAAATGGACTAGCATTCAATTTGGTGCGCTCTCCTTATTGGCAACAAATGATTAAAGCGTTAATGAAGCACCAAAAGGATACAAGAGCCCCGGGTATGAAAAGGTACGCACCACTTTGTTAACATCAGAAAGAAAATTTGTGGATAGACAATTACAATCAATCCATGATACATGGGCAGAAACAGGGGTGTCCATCGTTTCTGATGGATGGAGAGACCAAAGAAATCGCCCTTTAATTAATGTTATTGCAAACTGTCCCCAAGGAGCAATGTTTTTGAAGGCCATTGATTGCAGTGGAGTGGAAAAAGATGCAACATTCATCTCGACAATTCTTATTGATGCAATAGAAAGTGTGGGGTCACAAAATGTTGTCCAAGTTATCACAGACAATGCAAAGGTTTGTAGAGCAGCGGGCCTGATTGTGGAGAGTCAATACAATCACATATTTTGGACTCCATGTGCAGTGCATTCATTGAACCTTATGCTAGCCAAGATTGGTGAAATTGAGTGGATCAATGAAATATATGTAGCATCAAAGGAGATCCAAATGTTTATCACCAATCACTCAATGTCCCAAGCCATATATCGGAGTTTTGCAAAGTTGGAGCTACTAAAGGTACTCCAATTTCAATCAATGTTATGATTGTTATGCATTATGAGTTCTCAATTTTAATGTTCAATTTATTTTATGTCTGATTTAAGATTTTATTTTTCAATATGTTTATGTAGGTTGCCGAAACTCGATTTGCTTCCCACACTTTAGTCATAAAGAGGCTTTTGGAAGTCAGACAAGCATTACAGGCAATGGTCATTGACCCTCTTTGGGAATCATGGAGGACTTCAACTTCTGATAGAGGACAAAGAATAAAGTATATCATTCTTGATGATGCATGGTGGGACAAGGTCCAATACCTTTTGCAGTTAACATAACCAATTCTAACCATGATTAGGGCATTTGACACAGATATGCCTTGCTTGGGGGAAGTCTATGAAAACATAGATAGTATGTTGGAGAAAATACGAGAAATTATCAAGGCAAGTGAGCAGGACCCCTTTGAAGTATTTTACAATGAAGTGAAAGACATAGTTACAAAAAGGTGGAACAAAATGACCACGCCATTACACCTTTTGGCGTATGCTCTACACCCCAAATATTACCATTCCAAAATATTGTCTTTACCTGGTAGAGCAGCACCAAACAGAGATTCTGAAGTGGTACAGGGATATAAGACAGCTTTGAGAAAAATCTATAGGGAAGTTGGAATTGCAAAGGATGTACGTGAGGAATTTGGGGCATTTGTACAATCCACTGGGATCTTTTCAGATCCAATAGCCATGGATGATCGGGGGCATATGGATCCTATTACTTGGTGGGGCTTCCATGGTGGAGATAGCACTTATCTCTCAACCCTAGCCACGAGGTTGTTATCACAGGTTGCCAGTTCCTCATCAGCTGAGAGGAATTGGAGTACATATGGCTTCATCCATTCGGTAAAGAGAAACAGATTGGGAGCAGCGAAGGCTGAGGATCTTGTATATGTCCATTCCAACCTTCGCCTTCTATCACATTCTACTTCAGAGTATAAAAAAGGTCCAAATAGGATGTGGGATGTGGAACCTGAGATATCTGACTTGAACATGACATTGAATGCCATGAATCACCTTAATCTACTTGAGGATGCTACACAACCACTTCCTACTTCTGCAACAACTTCTAACATTCCTGGCGCACGATCGTCTATTCATGATGTAGAGTTGCAATATGTAGATGATGATGATGTAGACCCATTTCATGATTTGTAGACACACCTACTCTATATTATCATATTAATAAAGTGATCATTGATGAAACATTCATTTTGCTTTTACTACTATCATCTTTGTATGAGGCAAGATGCATCATTTCAGTATTCAGATTCATAAATTGTCTAATAATTTTAGTTCTAATGTTGTGATTCATGAATGGTTTTGATTTAAACATCAAATGTATTTTTTAAAATTTCAAAAAATATTATTATATATTTTTGTACTTGCCGTATCCTCACCGTATCCGGATCCTGGCTTTTCAAAAATCCAACGGATCCGTATCCATATCCGGATCCGGATCCTGATCCGTATCCGTCTCCTGGTAACTTAGACAATAACACCATTGTTGCCTTCTTTTGTAGTGCAGTCTGTATTCTTAGAAGCAAAAAACCATCAGCATACACAGAAATGATGCAACAGTGCATCCAAATAGTGCTTTAATCACAATACTATGCTCTCATATTGAGATCTTTGCAAACCCTAGTCGTAATAGATCACTGGTCTGGTAAACCTTAGTTACAATTACTACACATATGATACTATCTGTTGACCACTACGTGTCATCTACCCATAGCAGTACACCCCCTTTTTCGCAAAAGGGATAGCGCTTGATCGACGTGTTCGTGCCATTCGACAATCATCGTCGACCCGATCATGTTATGTTGTAAACCCAGTCTGCATGTGTAAACTGTAAATAATCTTAGCAGATCTGAGTCATGTATGTAAATTGCTTAGGAAAACCTAATTTTCTAGTGATAATCTACGTTCCGTAAGGGTTTTTGTCTCACCGATCCATGATCGGCAGAGTTTTCCTTTAGCCTAACCCCAAAGCCAGAATGGATTTTGTCATTGGAATCTTAAGGGAATCCTAGTGTGCTTCGAGTTTATGTAAAAGTAATCTGGAAATAATTCTAACTATTTGGTTAAGTTATTAAAAATTGCTTGATCTGCTAGATTATAGTTGTGTCACAGAACTGGGTGGTCTATGAGGGTCTATGTCAAATGGGTTTTCCCCCTTGAGATGTAAAATTGTAAAAGTCATGATGTAAAGTGTCTTGAGAGTTAGAAAATGTTTAATCCCCTCATAAGTCCTAAGTCCTAGGTCCTAGGTGATTTTTCCAAAGGTTAAGTTCGAGGATCCAAAAATAAAAAATTAAAAAATAAATTAAATATATATATAATATATATATAATTAAATTTTTTTTGAAAAGACTGATTAAAATTGACAATCCTTTAATGTCTTTTTCTTTTTCTTTTGTTATATCTATGTTCCACTTCTCTATAGTTAAATGCGCTTAAACATTTATTTAAAGATTAGCTGTTGAAAAGTGGTGAATTTTTTTGTAAGCTGGTTAGCATTTAAATTTCGTGGTTTAATGCATTCAATCTTTAGAAATTTCATTGCTAGATTATTATTAAAGCGTTGAATTTATTGAATAGCTTGTATCGTTTGGATATTCGATGATAAATGATTGTTTTACAAAGTTCATATTTCTGCAACATTTAATAAATAATCATTTAATCATTAACTCCATAAGGCACTGGTACATTAATTCCTAAAATCAATCAAGTACTGGTATTGCCTTGCTGTGTCTCCCAACCCAACTAGTCCACAGTTGGTCTTCCTTCATCCCATAGGGTCTACCCCCTTTAGCCTCGGGAGACGGCTTAAACGGAGAGATCAGGGATCAAGGTGACAGCCCCCAGTCTGAGCGTTGTCGTGACAGTCTGTGCGACAACATTTTTTGGCGCGGTTGTCAGGGATAGAGTTTTTCTATCCCTGGCATTTCAACGACATTCATCTTCTCATTTCTCATTATTCTTTCATCTTTCTCATCTCTCATTTGAGCCAGCAGAGTCAACATTTTTTGGCATTATTTGGATCTTTTCATCGCCTTATCTTTCGTCATATCAGCAACTACACTTCAGTTTGTTTCTTGTTTGGGTGGCAACTCCATTTCTTATTTCCCAGACAAGAAGCCTCCCTCATATTTGCTTGTTGGTTGCTTTTTGGATCCTAGAATTAGATTCATTTTTCAAGTGGCGACTCCACTTCTTTCATCTCTTGATTTTTCTTGAGCAGAGATCTCTTTCTATCATCCATTTGGTCCTTCATTATTCATCATGGATTATTCATTTAAGCCATGTCATTTTACTGATGTTCTCCATGATTTTTTGGAAGTGGCCATTTCTAAATTACCTTTGTTCTCGAGTGGTGATTCAGTCGTTGTTTGAAAGCATTTAGGCAAGTTTACTCATATAATGATCATATATTGTAGACCCCCTCAGTATAATCATGAAGATGTCAAAATGCATCTTTTTGTCCTTTCTTTAGAGGGTGATGCTTTGAATTGGTTTAACAATTGTCCTAAGGATTCTTTCACTTCTTTACAAGACATTGTCAATGCTTTTAAAGATAGATATGGTTATCTAGATAGCTCGCCTTGTGCCCCTAAAATTGTGCAACAGAATGAAAGTAATCTTGTAAAAGGTCCAGCTGTCGATGAAAGATTTCAAGACAATTCTTCATATCAGAATGTGCCATCCACCTATACCATTGCAGATCAAATCCATGATAGTGGAAAAGCAGGGACAAATTATAAAATCAGTGTTGACAATGAAAAGGAAGATCAGAGGCAAATTCTACAAGAACTAATGCGGCTGGTAAAAAATATGGAGATCAATCAAACTAATTACGCCAATGATGTGAGAACCTTATGCACCCACCTGGAAAAACGTAATAAGGAGATGGAGATCATGCAAAATCAGCATGCTAAGGAAATTGAGGCCATGAAGACTAATCATGACACAGAAATTAGTTTTATGCAAAGCAAGTTATCAGGGTTAGAGGAAAATATGACGACCATGAAAGCTAATCATGATAGGGAAATTAATTCTATGCAAAATAAATTATTGACCATGGAAGAAGACCATGCCAGGGAAATCAATGCTATGAAGGTTGAACACTCTAGTCAGATGGATGCCATTACAATACAAGTTCAAAAATTTCAATAGCTGTCAGAGGATGAAAGAAACTAGGAACATCAATAGATCAGGAGCCTCCTTATCTGTTACAGCAAGCTCCATCATATTATGAGGTCCTTTGTTCCATTGAAAAGTGGATAATTGAAGGTGACCTGGATAAAAGGGAAATTAATAATCAAGTTTATGCTCACACAGTTAATCCACCAGTCACTGAAGATCAAGTTATATCTCATGGCACCTGTGAGATTGGTCCATCATCCTTGACAGGGCAGATGCAGAATGAAGAAAGTCATGTCACGCATATCTTACATACTTCATCTGAGAGCTTTGAAGCAGAAAGTTCCACGTCATCAGTGATACAGCCTGCCACGAAGAAAAAACACAAAAGAAAGAAAATGAGAAAAAGATTTGATGCATCAGACGGCCGCGAGCAGCTTGATTTTCAGATAGGGAAAAGTCCTACCATATGCAGAATTGGACATGGCACATCCGATAAGCAGCCGACAAATCTGCCTAAAAGCAGGCAAATGCTCAGTATACACTATATTGAACACATCTGATGCCATGGGGCATCCTCTGTATTTCTAACCCTGCTCTTTGTTTTTTTCAGCATTTTATTTCTGTTTTAGGATTAGATTTACTTTTCTTGTTACTAGATGGTTAATAAATGAAGAGCTTATATCTTTCATGTGCTTAATGTTATATGATGATCTTTTGGATGGACACTACTTATATTTTGTTGTGTTTTGCATGGATGCAGATTCTGGATTCTCACATTTCTACAATGCAGCAATGTGTCCCCAAGTAGAGCCAGATGTTGACCACTACGTGTCAATTACCCATAGCAGTACACCCCCTTTTTCGCAAAAGGGACAGCGCTCGATCAACGTGTTCATGCCATTCGACAGTCATCGTCGACCCAATCATGTTATGTTGTAAACCCAGTCTACACGTGTAAATTGTAAATAACCTTAGTAGATCTGAGTCATGTATGTAAATTGCCTAGGAAAACCTAATTTTCTAGTGATAATCTATGTTCCGGAAGCTTTTTTGTCTCACCGATCCATGATCGGCAGAGTTTTCCTTCAGCCTAACCCAAAGCTGGAATGGATTTTGTCATTGGAATCTTAGGGGAATCCTAGTGTGCTTCGAGTTTATGTAAAAGTAATTTGGAAATAATTCTAACTATTTGGTTAGGTTATTACAAATTGCTTGATCTGCTAGATTATAGTTGTGTCGCAAAACTAGGTGGTCTATGAGGGTCTATGTCAAATGGGTTTTCCCCCTTGAGATGTAAAATTGTAAAAGTCATGATGTAAAGTGTCTTGAGGGTTAGAAAATGTTTAATCCCGTCATAAGTCCTAAGTCCTAGGTCCTAGGTGATTTTTCCAAAGGCTAAGTTCGAGGATCCAAAAATAAAAAAATAAAAAATTAATAAAATATATAAAAAAAAAATTGAAAAAGACTGATTAAAAATTGACAAATCCTTTTAATGTCTTTTTCTTTTTCTTTTGTGATATCTATGTTCCACTTCTCTATAGTTAAATGCGCTTAAACATTTATTTAAAGATTAGCTGTCGAAAAGTGGTGAATTTTTTTGTGAGCTGGTTAGCATTTAAATTTCGTGGTTTAATGCATTCAATCTTTAGAAATTTAATTGTTGGATTATTATTAAAGTGTTGAGTTTATTGAATAGCTTGTATCGCTTGGATATTCGATGATAAATGATTGTTTTACAAGGTTCATATTTCTGCAACATTTAGTAAATAACCATTTAATCATTAACTCCATAAGGCATTGGTACATTAATTCCTAAAATCAATCAAGTACTGGTATTGCCTTACTGTGTCTCCCAACCCAACTGGTCCACAATTGGTCTTCCTTCATCCCATAGGGTCTACCCCCCTTAGCCTCGGGAGGAGGCTTAAACGGAGAGATCAGGGATCAGGGTGACAGTCCTCGGTCTGAGCGTTGTCGTGACAGTCTGTGCGACAACACTATCAATTTGCACTCTTTGTGTTTTGTCCATATTCTAGTACATAAGACAACCATAGGACATCAAACAGTTTATAGTGGCAAATCAGGTCTTCACTTTCAATTGCAACATACTATTTGTTTGGTCTCTATTTCAAATCCACTATAGGCAATACATTATAACAGTAGAATCGCACATGATTTCAGTTAGAATTGATTACAGGCTTGTTTTAGCTACAGGTATTTAATTGGAATCTCATAATGTAATCCTTTATGACGTGTTGTCTTACATGCTTCTTCAAGCCACCTGCAATACCCTTGTTGACAAAAAGAAAAAAAATAACCCAATGCAGAAATAAGATCTCCAAGAGTATAGATTGAGATCAAGTTTTGCTAAGATGTGTGGTTAGTTCTGAACATGTCACTGGTCTTCACAAGGTGGATGAATTGTTCAAAAATTATTACAGTGAGCAATATTTGCAGGAGTTTCAACATTCATAACAAAATAACCAACAACGACTTCCTTTGATCTGCATCTCAACCAAATTAATAGAAGCAACAAGGTAAGCGTAAACTTCCTACAACTTTCTAAATTTAGTCACCAGTCTAGATCACAAAAAAAACAAGTCTGAAACATTCTTCAGCAGTCACAAAAGGATTTACACCATATAGATCCAACTGTTTATATTTAAGCACAGAGGTATGCCTTCGTCACGAATCAAAAGAAATCAAAGAAACCCTAAATAGTAAATATGTATACCCAGAAGTCCGCACTAGCCAGCGAGATCATGTCAAGTGTTTAGCTGCTGCCCCAAAATGATTCAAAATGTGATTTTTAGCCCTTGATCCAATGCGAGCTCACTGGACCGAGATTTAGAATAGGTTCATAGTAGAGGTCGAGAGATTAAGGTAACCTACAAAAACATAAACAGAGATCTTAATGAATCCCAAAGCTAAGAAAAAGGCATCTCAAAAACCCTTCATCGCTCCTCAAGACCGCAGGTAGAGAGTGCTATATTTCATACAGAATATTTCCACCTTCTCTTATCGCTTAAGGATGCAAACGCCCTTTATTTTGATTCATGTTGAAATATGTAACTAGGTTCGGTCTTCATAATGACATATGTAATCATGATTTTATGTAATTGATGTAAAGAAGAAAAATAAAATTATTTTGTTATGCTTGAGGCATGGGTTTCATGCTCAATGAGTTTTGTTACAGGCCAAACTCTCATTGAGAGCTTATAGGTCACTGTCATGTATGAAAGACCCATTTGGGCATGTTACATATTGTAAAAAGAAATTTATTTGAGTCATTGTAAGAGTCAAAAGACCCTCCAAGACCTCGTCACAAGTGCTCAACAAGTCGGCCTTCTAAAAGAAGCTATAGACCTATCTAGAAGGAGATGTCGGCCTAGACATGATGACAAGTCGGCCTAATTACATGAGTAAGAAGCCTATAAAAGGGAGGACTCAGCCTCACTTAGGAAGACATTTTTTCATTCAAGTAAGAAAGATCAAGAAAGAAGAGCAAAAAAGGAATATAAGAAGCCTATAGATCAGCAAAGACAGGTATGAAGGAAAACCGAGAAGTTTAGGACTGTTTTGGGCCTCCTATTATTCACACGTGCGAAGAAAATAAGAGCTACAATCTACTCTAAAGGAGCCAAGTTGTAGTGCTATCCAAGGATTAAATTTGATGCCAAGAAGGATTGTTTCAAGGACCGAGTTGATTTGAAAGGAGAAAGTCAAGTGAGGACAAGAGAAAGAAGGTCTCACCATTCTCATCATACATGTGTGGCCTAGGGTTTCTGTGTCTAGGGTCGAAAGTTGCAAAAGTTTCAGGTAGGCCGAAGTTGCAGTGAGAGAGGTCAAAAGTTGTAGTCAAGGTGTTGCTAGGTCGAAGTTAAAGTCAAAGAAGTTGCTAAGTTTGACTTGATAAAAGAGGCAAGGGTTGACTTGGTTTTGGAGGAGTCTTGGTCAAGGGTCTAGGTCTTGGAGTTCGTCAATTGAAGATTCTATAAGAAGAAGAATTTTGTGGGTTTTCCTCTCAATATTGGAGAGGTTTTGGTACTGGTTGATTGCCCATATCTTGTGTCCTTTGTCTCATTGTTCATTATGTTTTGGTAGTTGTTTGATGAAGAGAACACAATAATAATCAAGCTAAAGAAGAACCTAATCAAGAAAAAAATAAAAAGTATTCACAAGCAGTTATCATTGTAAGATAAATCTCCTACATCTCGTTGCCCTAGATTTCTTAACAAGCTGACTAGGTATATGGAGGGAAATGAATTCATTTGAGTTTTGAATTCAAGTGTATTTGGAGCCAAAATCCAACCGACTTTGGGACCATTTAAATTTTAACCTTTTTCTCCCTCAAGATAATTTCAATTTATCATCAACAATAATAAAATATCCTCCACATGAGATGTGCCATAGCTGACCAATACTAGATTTCCACATCATCCAAACTTAAGGGCTTTGGACCAATGGCTGGGGTCACTATCTTTGAACGAACATATCTCTCAAATCGTGAAGGCCCACAAGATGCTCCATATATCAACAGAATCAGCATGATGAGGAGAATCCAATGGCGAGGATCTCTAAGGCAAATTTAGTGACCTACTTCTTTAAAAACCTCCAACAAGAGCGAGGTGTGCTCATCATCAAGGAAACCAAAACCTATAGCTAGGGTTTCATCAAGTCGCATCATCAAGCTACATCATCATCACCTATATCATTTTGTGGGCATCATCACATCCATGATAACCAACATATCAATGATGACATCCCGCACCATCTGCACCTGCTTTGACATCAATGACAACATCTTGCACGAACTGCACCCACTTTGACATCAATGACAACTTATTCAACACCCCCATACACTTTACCATCCAAATGTCGTAATGTGGTTGTGAATATAAATGGATCTGAATGGTATCATCCAAATAGAAATATGCTTCCTTATTATTATTATGATAATAACAATTGTTATCATCAAAATAACCAGGATCATAATAATAATAAGTATGATCGTAGTGCTTATCAATTCCAATCAAAATAGAGTGTGAAGGATATACCAATAGTGCCAAAGAGAAGATACAACATAATACATGACTACATGCCTAAAGTAAGGTCTCTACGACTTGAGATGATGTTTCGAACATGTATTGTACAGGTTAACCATGAGTTCTGTTCAAAAGGAGATAGGGTAACAATTGTTATCATCAAAATAACCAGGATCATAATAATAATAATTATGACCCTAGTGCTTATCAATTCCAATCAAAATGGAGTGTGAAGGATATACCAATAGTGCCAAAGAGAAGATACAACATAATACATGACTACATGCCTAAAGTAAGGTCTCTACGACTTGAGATGATGTTTCGAACATGTATTGTACAGGTTAACCATGACTTCTGTTCAAAAGGAGATAGGGTGCGTAAGTTTTGGGCTAGATTTATCTTGCAGCCTATTGTAAATTCACCATTCATGAAAAAGAAACCAAGTGAATTTCTTAACTATAGAAGCCATACTTGGACAAATACTAATAGCATTCACTGTAGAATGCTTCCCTCTGTTTTCAACAATACATGTGGGTTTGAAAATGATGTGGGTTATGCTCTAGATGTTCCAGTGCACTTTGTATATCAGAATAGTAAGCATATCAATCACAAAGGCATATTTCTCAAAGATTTCATGAAGAGAAAATTACCACCACATAATCATGACCAACAACAATAAAGAGGAGAAGGTGGTGGCAGCAAGAAGCTACCACAGTAGGAGTAATGACACACAAGGAGAGACTAACTTCTACAAGTGAGAATCTTCAAAGTGGGTCTTTCAGAAATTAACCACAGCCATACTTATTTTACCATCACATCATGCTCTTTGGACAAAATACTAAATCATGGAAAACTACGAAGTTCTCAAGCAGCCTCTCAATTATTATAAAGTCATTAAGGAAGATATAACTTGTAGTCTCTTAAGGGATATAAGAGATACAGTGTCAAGGAGACATAAGTAAGAAAAGGTTATTATATTAAGTTATAGAAGTAATAAAGAATATATTCAAAAAGGGGTATCATTGTCCAAAAACAGTATATTCACAAAAAATGAAAATACTTTGCAGATAATGAACTCAATCAAGGATTTATTAGCAGCAAAATGTCAAGAATGTCATTAAGGAAAGCCTGATGGTCAGAACCTAGGCTATCTGACACATCCTTACCCCCCCACATTTGTCACATACTCCACATGTCAGACACCACATGTGCATGACACATGTCAAACATGAGCTTGACTCATGTCCTATTAACAGGGCACAAGTTTGGTTTGTGTTGGATATGAGACCTCCTCATGTCCTAAAATTCAGACACATGTCCAATGTTATGTTGCATGAAACTTCTAGGAACCTGACGTTTCAGACGTACCCGTACTCGATGTTGAGAAATCTAAGGCATTAGTAATAGATGATTTCTCTTCTTTGGTGACTGCTTGTGAATGCTTTTTACATGATTAGATTAGGATCTTCTTTACGTTAGATTCTTAGTGTTCTTCATCAAACAGTAACCAATGCAAGAACATAAATAGATAAGAGACACAGCATGTAGGTTATGAGCCAAGGCCAGAACCTCTCACTCTTTGAGAAGAAAACCCGCACAAATTCTTCTTAGAAATTCCAATTGACGAATGCCAAGACCAAGACCCTTAACCGATAAGTCACTCCACGATCAAGACATGAGTCCTCTTTTGCTTCCGTCTTCTAGATTCTTCTTCCATTGCTAAGGCTACATCACTAGAGACCTTCATCAAGATAGTACTGAGAGAGCTCTGAAATCCATCACTGTAAGATCATTAAGGACTTCATCATTGTACTGTAACCATGTTCGAATTGCAGCATCATTGAGACTGTGACTTGAGTGAGGATGGCACTGGATCCTTCTTCCCATGGCAACACCGAGGATTCTTTGTCTCAACAAAACTTGATATGAAACATAGTTTTCTTACGAACAGTTGACTCTCAATACCGAGACAGTGTTACTGTATTTCCCTTGTCTTCTGCACTAGGCCATTGTCCTTGTCTTCTAAAATCACAATGAGAGGCCACCGGAATTCTACACGTAGTTTCTCCTTCTTATTTGTTGTTACTGTGATCTTTAGATAAGAGGGATCTGAATACCCTTACAAAATTGTAGTATGCATACTTGTAGCCATCACCGGAACAGAGGTAACTTGAATCTCTTTTCCCACTTCCAAAATACAGAGATATGTGAAGTTTGTTTTTTGTCTTTATGCGAGGAGCCTAGCCTCCTTTATATAGTGATTCGACCATATATTAAGCCGACGTGATCATCCTAATAGGTGTGACATTTGGGGGAGCCGACATAAGTTATTTTCTTCATATTGTAGGCCGACATCAATTCAAGAGCACTGTGCTTGTCTTTTGGAGGGCTTTCTAAACAATAGATTGACTCATATACATTTTACATACGCTCAAGGAGAGCTCTTCATACATGACATTAATCCTTTGACCTTAATGACAAATCCTAAGTCTCTCAATGGAGCCATCTAAAATAAAAACACTTGCTCATGAAACACATGAAGCAAGGCTTACAAAAATAATTTTATTACATCATTTACAAAAGTCACAATTACATGTCATTGTGAAGACCGAACCTGGTTACACTTTTCAACACCTGAAACTCCGAAACTCGACCAAAACTTGACCGAAACTCAAACCATTATGTAATCATCTATGAGAGTTAATATAGACATGGTTTTCCTTCTAAATTGTCATTTATGGGTCTTATTCCCTTTTTTCTTGCAAGGTAATGTGTTATTCACTTATTTATAAATTTACTTTTACATATATAAACATATATGGCGTTTTGGCTAATGTTTCCATTTTTGGGAGGTGACGTTTCTAAACGTACCCGTTTTGGAAACTCCGAAACGTTTCGGCATTTCGTGCAACTTAGGTCCAATGAAAAAGCAGCCCACTTCCTAAATCGATTATTTGCCTCATTCTCATGCAATTCAGTCACTAGTTTCAAGCTCTCTGAATTTTTAAATTGTAGCCAAGGAAAATTAAGTAGTGTTAGAAGGGACTTCAAGTGTTGGGAAGAGTATTTGTCCAGGCCCAACTAATGTTATCTTGCTAATGGGTAATATTAAATTTTCATCCTTTTACTTAAATTTTTTACATTACAATTAATTATTTCAAAATGTTTGAGAGTGGTTTCAACCTCATTGGATTTCATATGGAGAAAGTAGAATTTTAGATCCCACTCAAAATCTAATGAACTTAACAGTTTTCAGAATTTTAGGATTTGGGGAATTGCAACATTCCCATTTGATTATGTCATGTTTGAGGGTGTGGAACTAACATTTAATCAAGAGCACCAAGCCCTCTATATACCTTGATGTTGGTGGCAGCGATTGTTGAACTCCTCTACCATGACCCTGGTTAAAATGTACTATCATCCAAACAAAATCTCAATTTGACATGTTAATCTTTTTCTATCTTATTTTAATACTTAGAGGGCAATATTTATGATGAGGAACCCAATATAAACAATGATTTTGATGATATGTAGTACTAGTTATTTGTCATAACATGATTTTTTTGGACTCTAGAGGCCATTTAGAGCCTCTTTGTTGATGTATTTTTGGTTCAAAAATGGATTTCACTCTGTCTTATTCTAGTTATATGCACTAGTTGTATGATTGATTTTGTATCAATGTCATTCAAACTTGTAAATGTTTAGTTTCTAAATTCTACAGATATCTAAATTGTGGTAAATATTTCATTTTTGTATGTGTTATAATAAACTAATTTGTTATATATATATATATATATATATATATATATATATATATTATATATTCCAAGGTCATCGTGTCTCATGTCAGACACTCAGATTTCCATGTCCCATGTCATCATGTCAAGGGACATAGGTCATAACAGATGACAACTCTCCAAGCACAAAGCATCTTAAAGAAGGTAGCAATGTTATTTATATAAAATATCATCATTCATAAAATATATCTAAATTATAGAACTTAGGCTATTCATGTCTCATGGGTTTCAGCAGCAGTAATTGAGGAAAGTTTTGTGCGGTTTATTCTTCGTCCGAGAAGACTTCCATCTTCTAAGATTCAGAGGGAGTTTTGTTGGCCTGTTTATTATCTGCAAAGAAGGTCGTGTTATTTCCCAGATGCAATGCGAATTGCCAGATTAGCCAGTGTGAGTTGCCAAAATAAGTTTCCAAAGGTTGTGTGAGTTTTTCCAAAGGCAGTGCGAGCTTACCAAGAGGCTATGCGAGTTAGCCAAAAAGAAGTGTGAATTCTTGGGGAGGCGGTGTAAATTGCCAGAGAGCCAGTGTGATTTGCAGAAGGGAAGCCATGAGGTTTTCCTAGTCTAATTTGATTAGTAGTGGTGAAGATAAATTTGCCAAAGTTTTGCTAGAACAGTTTATGTAATTTCTTAATAGAAAATTTGTTGAAGATAATAATAAAGCCCTCACATTGAAGATTGGTTTTCCTCACATTGGAATTTTCCAGGGACATTTGTCCATAGATATTTGTGTCATTTGTGTGATTGGTTTCTCATGTATTAAATTGCATTTTTATTTGGTGAATGGTGTTGTTTATGTTTTTATTTATTACTTTTAGTTGAAGATTTAAATTTTTGTGTATAAGTAATAGGAATAATAAATTGGGTTAATAGCATCTTCTAGGTAGCAGAAATTCCACAAACTCTACCCAGGTGAGGAAAGTTTAACTATAAAGTATTTATTAATTTTTCCTGAAACTAGCACCCAAATATTTATTAACCTATCCGGTTGCAGAGCTACTAAATAAATGCATGACTAAGTTCTTAAACATTTAGCGGAAACAAAAACTACACCAATCTCAATCACAAGTGACAAACAAGTTTTGTCGAATCAATAATTCTTCATTAATAACTTTGAACAAAAATTACACCAATCTCAATCACAAGTGACAAACAAGTTTTGTCAAATCAATAATTCTTCATTAATAACTTTGAACGTACTTGGCCTCTCATCCTGGGACAATGGCCCAACTGAAAAAATCACAGATATAGCATAACCTGGATTTGATCTAGCAAATCAAGCCCTAGATTTGTCCATGATCTCCTTAACTAATCTGAATCTCTAATGTCGCACTTTTGCACTTCCTCAAACCTAGCACACTAGAATGGAATTCCTTCTCTACTCATCACTGAGATGCCTTTCTCAATGTCCTGTAATGTTGTATAATGTGTCTTTCTCTTCTCTTCACCCTTGTTTTTATAACTTTTTATTGAGCTAAATCCCTAACCCTAATCTCCAAAGTGATTAACAACTGAGATTAGACCTTGCCTCACTTGAGATCAAAGATTGAGCTTGAAACATAATCACTAAATTAAACTACTTTACTTTTCCTAAGTTTCTTTAGCTTAATTACCCAACATAATTAATTATGTTATTTTTTGAAGCTAGACTTAGGCTTAAGCTACAATAGGAACTTGCTTACACTTGAACAAGTGTCCAAAGAAAAATTTGGGTGAATTTTTCATATTTAGACACTTAAGGTTGTGCAGAAGTTCATACTCAAGCTACAGACATCAACATTCCCTCTTAGCAAGGGAGGGTACATTTGCCCCCTGGAATAAGCTTTGATCCTGGAACTGCATCTGCTATCATGTTTTCTCCCTCTAAACTGGAATCCTTCCTTGCATCTGCTATCATGTTTGTCGCTGCTCTGCTTCTTTCCATTCCTTGAATAGGATGGCCCTTCAGCGTATATAGGTTGCTCTCTCTAATTCTAATCACATGGCCTGTTGGAAACACTGAAAAGGGGGTGAATCAGTATTTCCCTTACTTTTCCACAATTTGTTAATTTATTTTCAAACATTTAGAGCATTAACATAAACATAAGAATCATTACATCAATGAATAGAACACAAAAGATTTCGTCCAAACAAGCTTTGCATTATGTATTGTTACATACACATTTACCAGATTAACTGGAAGGAAGTACAACACTCCCCAAAGGTTTCTGAAGAGTTTACAGTCATAATCTAACGGGGTCTTCAGTCCCCCAAGACAATTCAACTCTTCTACTACACACTTCTACTTGTGCCTTTTGTTGCTCCTGCCACTGGACCTACTATCACTTCTACTGTACCTCACTGCTCTCTCATTCCGCTGCCACACCTCCTGTCACTAACGCTGTACCTCAATCTGCTACCATACCTCTTGTTACAGATGTTGCTCCTCGCTGCCGCTACCACACCTCCAGTCACTGCTGTTGTACCTCAATCTGCTACTACACCTCGTCACTGATGCTGTTCTACCTTGTCACTGTAGTATATGTGTTTTATTATGTCATATCAATACATGCCAGCTCCTTTTCTCTCCTCTCTGTTAATAGTGTGCCACCCCTTTTCAACCTTAGTTGCTGCCCTTTGTCATCCTTTGCCCTATACACAAATCCCTGTAGTCCTTAAGGATCTGGCAATACATCAGTCCTCAAATGATGTCCCTCAGTTTCTATATTATTTAGCAATGACAAGATGCTTGTACTGATGCAACAACAATCAAGCATATACCCAAAAACATTTCCTGATTGCTATACAAATGGACAATACAAATTCTGCAAAACAGTGTCCAATTCAAACATGTCCAATTCAATTCACTGTCAATTTCTTAGAGCATTGTTACTGTCAGGTAAATCTCTGTTATGTCTCCAAGATTAGAGATTACTGCCAAGCTCAAGGTCATGTCACAAGTTGCTAGGTCACTGTATGATATGTCAATGGTTAATGCCACTCAAAGTCCATCTTAGTCATAACAATTCTATACTGTCAGGCATTGTAAGTCGTATCTAATTTATCATCTTATGTCAACAACGTATTTCTGTCAAACCTTTGACAGTAGCAAACTTGGGTTCATTAATATTCTGCTCAGTAAGACCGATGGCAACTCCAAGACTGCTTCAACTACTCTGTCTGTAGATGTTTCCTTGAAATGACTACTGCCATGATCTATCAATCATGAAACTGCTTATAACCCCTTACTATAAAACCATAATGCAATCTGATGGCAAAGAGGTTATTCCAGACTTCTTTAAGGTTTGCAAAATGGTGACATAACATAAGTACTGGATTTCTTACTCAAGTCTCATGCTGTCTGTTAGGGTCCTATATTATAGGAATCTTTGACATTTCAGTCTTTCTATTCATTTGAGGTAAATTTGTAAATGTCAGTTTTGGTTTCATGTGTGTTATGGCCTAAAGTGGTCTATTGGGAATAAGAGGTCGAGATTAGATTGTGTATCATGTAAAGTTGTTGAGTCAAAAGGTCTATTTGCTAAAATCTAAAGTTGTAATGTCATGAAGGATCATCACTAAAAGGGTAATCATAAGGGGTCATTGATCACCATGAAAGGGTATTTAAAGGTCATGTCATGAAAGAATTTGGTCATCATGAATTAGTTAGCTTTGTACTGTCAGTTATGGGAATATATGGTCAGTTATGTCATGGTGTCAAGGTGTCAACATTACAAAAAAATTACTTATATATTTTCCATATCAAGAAAGTGAGTAATCATTGTCCTAAAGAAAATCTTTGAAAGATATAAAGGTCCTAAATGTGCTTCCTCGCTCTTATCTCTCTCATTCGAAGCACATGCTCTGAAACACTTTGAAGGTCAAAGGGAGGAGGGCTGCATATCTGCAAGTTCAAACTGCTGCGCAAGTTAGAGTTCCGCTGCACAAGCCGGACAATGCTGCAAAACTGAGAAAATCGCTGCACATTTCAAAGAATTGTCAAGCTGGTCACGAGTAAGGGTTTCTCTCATTTCTCTGAGACTTTTTATGTTGTATGTGCCCTAGTTCATCTTGCCAAACTGATCAGAGGCCTTCAGATTCCCTCCAACCATCCTAAGCTATGTAGTATGATGTCACAGTGTTGCAAAAGTTGTTGCAAATCTGATAACAAAGGGAGATAGTGTTTTGGAGGCTTGCTTTCATGTTTGGGGCTGTTTCATAGGTTCATAAGCTTCACATGGACATTCCAAGACGACCCATCAATTTCATTTTCTCAGAGATAGGCTGCAAGCATAAAGAACTTGGGATGCTGCACAAGTTGCTGCGAAACTGTCAAAATCATTGGGGTTTAATTAAAAATCAATTTTTTGGCATTATTTTTGTGTGTGGAAACTTAAAAGAGGTTTACAAAGGTGGCAACATTATCAATCATCCATTTTTTCTCAGCCAAAGTTCAAGCATGTGATTAAAGCCATGCAAACACAGCTCGCTGCGAAAATGCACTGCGTAAACGTATTCTCACCATATCTCTTAAACCATGTACCTGTTTTCCATGAAATTTTTACAGTAGATGCATGGGGGTGAGATGAATAAACTCAGTTAATTTCAGCCCAAAATGCTTGACGATTTTCGAGAAACAAGCTACTGTCACCTACAGCCATTTTTGGATTTTCTCGAGTTCCATGAATCGGATTTGGATCAAAAATTTTGTGGAGATGAGGTATGATTATAGCAACTTTCTGTATAAATTTCAGCTCCATCGGGCTCACCAATTGGGAGATATTCAAAAAACATATTCATTGTGCAAAGAAGGCAAGGGAGATGCTGCGTATTTGACAGTTGGTTTTTGACCTAAGGGAGATGAATTTTGAAAAAGTGAAAGAGGTTTTTGTCAAACACTAAATAAATTACAAAAACCTCTCTCAGTTTTTGCACATGCGTTACAGTTTGGGAATTACATATGTCACTTTGAGACCTATTTTTCACAATTTTGATAAGCCAAATTTATTGACAGAGTTCTAGAATTTTTGAAATTCGACTTGGTGGACCTCCAACTTGGCATAATTGATTCCAAGCTGATTTGTATGATGAAGTTTGAATATTTTTATATCCAATGCCATGATTTGATCTTCAGTTAGCGTATTTTTGATTAGTCAAAAACCAAACCCTAGATAGTAGGATATGGGCAGATTTTCCAAATATTTTATTCCTAAAGCATTGTAACCTCTTCCTATCTTTGGGAAAAGGATGGATTTCGACCCCCTTTGACTTAGGAAGAGCATGTTGTATATAATTCATGAATCTGAATGTAAAAAGGTTTTGTTGGTCAGATTGAAGAGAAAAAGACTTTGTGCGCATTGTATTTTCTGAATATTTTTGCCAGCGAATGAAAGATAGAAGGTGATTTGTAGGGATTCTTGTGTCAGATCTTCATGGTGTTGTGCTTCTTTCATGTTGTAAGTTTGTCTTATGTTTTTACACCTCTTAAAGGTATGTCTTCATGCTTGGAAGAACCATATGTTTTGCTCAGAATTCATCTAAAAGGTGCTCTAGTATAGTTTTACCAAGTAATCTATGTTATCTTCTTAAAGCAACATTCAGAATTTATCTGTAGTTTGATAATCTTTGTGTTGTTTCCATCGTTTCTCACACTCACCCTTCTACAACGAATTAATTCCATCACCAACACTGCCTACCTTGCCCCTGTGGAAAAACCCTCTCTAGCAAACCTCTGAAGTTTCTCTCCTCATCCTAGAGAAATTTACGGAGTGCTAACACTGTCAATCCTGAGTCCATGATTGTACGTAAACCATACTCATTGAACACTTAACAGATGCTGTCACTGAAGGATTCAATTTGTCTATTTGTTGTTAGCATGACTTGAACAGTCATAAATTCACATTGAAGTTGACATTCTTGTTTATCAATCCTGGCTTCTAAATCTACTTTTGGTAGGGGCTACAGGAGTAAGTCAATACTTTTGCCTCTGGAAATTCCTCAACTTAACAGGCTCTCAATAGAAATGCTCTAGAATTGTGACAAGGGTATTTTTGAGATGCTTCTGGGCAATTTCAGATCTTCAAAGCAACTAGAATGATAACAAATTTGTTGATTGAAAGAGCAAAGGTGTGTGAGTGGATTACCCAATATGTTCTGCAACAGAGGATTAGTTCAAAACTTTGTTCCAAGGAATTTGGCTATTTAGAATCAGCGCAAACGTGTGTCTCAATCAGCAAAAAAAAATGAATTAGACTTCATGAGGATTCATAGAAGCTGCAGATACTTTCAAAGACCCAGCACTTTTAGTAGTTGCTTCAGGGTTCAAGTAAGGTGCATTCAGGCTGTTATAATGACTTGACATCAGATCTGAAACTCCAAGGAAGAGGTCACCGCTCATCATAAGTACTTAATCCACCTCCTTTCTTCAGGTTCAACTAACCATTGGTTCATTGGGATTGGCACCCACACATCTTCATACCTAGGTAGGGCTTGGAAATGCAACTTGGGAGCTTGATGCAGCTAAAAGAAACAGAAAGAGCATATGATGGCCACAAGAAAAATCAAAATGCAAAAAGATGGTCAGGGCTTACCAATTAGAACGTGGGAAAAAGCCAAACATGAGCTCTACTTCACTCATATGGCCATCACTTGGTTCCAGGGAAATTGTTGCCCTATCTTATAAAAGACAAGGAACCTAGGCATGTCCAAACCCTTGATGGGTGATGAACTGCCCTATCCTAAAGGGGTAATAAGTACTAATTGTTATACATCATATAAAGCAAGCTCCTCTTCCTCAAGCTACGAGCAGTAACACAAAGGAGAAGTGAGAAAAAGTAAAAGGCATACAGAGGGGTGGAAAAACAAAGTCCGACGTAACTCATGCATCCACGATTGCTCTCTCCTCACATCTATACACCAAGGATGAAGAATTCCATCATAGTCAGTCGCTTTGACCATGGCACTTGGCCATGAAGTGTTTTCCCCTCCATTCCATCATTATTCACATGGCACCTATCAATTGAAGCATGGACCAAGGACATGTCACTTCCCCTTGGGGGTTGAGAACACCTAATAGGATCATTTATTAACCATTCCTACCTAGGGAGGTAACACCATTACGTGACTAAGGCCCCAATTTTGGAAGAGAGGCCTTATATGGTCGAGTCCTCTCGTGGAAGACAAATAACGGAGAATGAAGAGATCGTTTATGAAAACCACCAGGTTCAAGTATGAGTGTATAGGTTATGGCTCAAAACTCGGACATAACATCCTTCGTCGAGCTATGGGCGAAGTCTTACTGTGAATCCCTCTTACGCAAGCATAGGCATGAGACTTTTCCCTATAGGATTGCTCCTTAAGCCTAATCTAGAGGTCCCGACAAGAGCCTCATCATGGAAGCGTCGGATTGGGTGGTGTGATTACACCTTATCGCAATTGGGCGAGTGGAGGGGTGACATGGCTCGGAGGCAATATCTTGGATGCTTGTAATTAGCAACACAAAGGAGTGGTTGAGCTGACCAAGCACCGGGCCAGGTAGGCTTACAGCATAGGCGAACACACGGTAGTCCTACCATTGGCTAAGAGGGGGACCCACTAGGCACATCAACTCAAAGGAAATTGCCCGGACAGTTATGGTGCAGCACAGGCTACAGTGAAGCGAGATGATGAGGTATCAAGCTATGGTGGCAGTCGAACCAGAGATGAGAACCAATGGAAAATGGGTCAAGTGGTCCCACTAACACACGCAAGCCCGGAGGTTGAGTGGAGGCAGCAGGTAAGCCCGACAGATTTTTATTGGTGCAGCACAACCCCACATGACCAATCAGCCCACGAGTCGTTGCCCAGAGAAAATTTAAGAATTGTAAAGGTGAGGGATTAAGCTAAGTCAACGTCAGGATGACATGGCGGTATGAACCCCAACAAGTGGCGTTGGGTGGTGATGTAGACAGAGTTAGTGTGATGGAAATCCCACCTCACACATAAGCCCAAAGGCACAAGGCAAAAGACACATCTAACTCGCATGGAATGATGTAAGTCAGCTACTGTGGTAAGACACACAGTCTTGGTCGCAACCTCGTTAGTGTAGGGCAGACCCACAATCAGATTAGCCCACAAGTTCTAGCCCGAAGCAGTGAACGAAGGGGCAAGGGGGAGGCGTCGGGTAACAGAAGTTTGGCAACAAAAAAAAATTAGCGGCAGTTGACGAGCCGAAATGTCACAAATTTTATCACATAATTATATGCTATATGTGGCCAACAACGATAGGGCGAGACCCTAATAAATATGTATGCATGACATGAAGACCATGGGCGCAGAAATTTGTTGTGTTAAACTAGCCCTCGAGGCTTAAAGTGCAATAGGCCCAATGGAGTCGCATTTGGCAGTACTTTCATATAAAGGCACTCGGGCTCGTAACAGATCTATAGTCTTGATTTAAAAGCACCTTTGGCCTATATTGAAGGATTAAGCACGAAAGGGTTGGTAATGCTAATTTTGGCGTTATGTGTCATGTTCTAGACATATGGATCTGCAGTTGTTTAAAGAATTAAGGATCGAGCTTGAAAAATGTAATGTGCACATCTCATGACCCAAAGTTCTGAATGAGGTAAAGTTTTATATCACCGGACTCGTCTCGACGGGATGAACGAAATGGTGATGTCAAACAAAAATTTAAAGATCAAAACTTTTAGACCCCATTTCCATGACAGCACTTTGGATCTTGGGTCAGCATAGTAATTGTCTCCTCCGAGTGGGTGTTTTGGTAAGATTAGGAGGGGATGTGTTACATCTCAGTTCTATATTTTTTATTTCTGCAACATTTTTATGGTGAAGAATGCTTCAGCGAATTATTCGTTATTTGTCGTTGATAATTAACATAAGACAAATAAACTGCATTCAATTAGGAAAATAATTTCTAGTTGTTGCAGTTCAAGGAATTCTCACAAACACACACATATATACACTGACGTCCCTCCCATCCCCCTTAAATTTCCCTAAAATTTGGGAGTGTTCCCACATGCCCCCCTATGCATCCCTCCATCCCAGGAACTTAGTGGAACATTGCTTTTCAATTATGGTCCTCCATGCGTAAGGGTTTAGTATTTGGTGGATAATTGTTGGACATTGATAAAATGATCAATGTTAGACATTAATAAATTACCTCATGTTATCTTGGGTGGAAGCCATGCTAAGTTGCAGGAAACGTGGGCCTAGGGGTCGTTTCCCTGGGGAAACGAAACGGAAACGCGTTTCCTCGTACCGTACGGCGTGGAAACGCGTTTCCGTACGTACTGGCGCGTTTCCCGAAATGGAAACTCGCCCGTACGTACGGAAACGCGTTTCCACGCCGTACGGGCCACGTTTCCATCAAATTGACACTTGTTTTTAAAATTTTTTTTTTTGCTAATTAATTTTTAATTAGTTTAGGGTTTCTAATGACTTCTAGAAACCAATTCTAAAGCTATAAAATAGCAGTGCCTCTCATTTTCTCATCACACTATTAATGCTTTAGGATTGCACATATATATATTAATAATTTTTAAATGTTTTTAATATATATATATTATTATATTATTATATATATTCGCGTTTCCCCGTTTCCAAAATTTGGGGAGGTCGCGTTTCGTTTCGCTTCCGCGTTTCGTTTCGCTTCCCCGTTTCCCCGTTTCGTGCAACTTAGAAGCCATGTAGATTGCTCAACATTTATGGACATCATGTAACTCTAGTACTAGACAACTAGTTTATTCACATGTACGAATAACATAGCAACTTGCACTAAAACTACTCCCTCCTTTTCTTTGTAGTTACTCCATACGTTGAGAGTTGAACATCTATGGTGGTGTAGGTGAGAATCCATTGCGCTGATAACACTTATTTTCTCAGTTGAACCAACTTATGTTTCCACTATTAAACATCATGACTCGGAAGTTCTTGACTAGGTAAGGGGAATAATTGAGTTGCATTTGCAAGTTTCTTGTGGATGAAATTGTGAGTGCTCCCAGAGTCTATGAAAAGAATCGCCACTTTCCTTTCAATTTTCCCATTGATCTTTAATGTTTGAAAAACAAAGATTCCATTCAAGGCATGCAGATATATAGTCAGGACATCTTCCTTAGTGTTTCCCTTTGGTGTATTTGGAATTTATTCAATTACTACAAGGTTTGAGCAATTTAACCTTGTGGCAATTGTCCTCCTTAAGTCCCAGTTGACCTTGCCACCTACACCTACCTAGAGTTAGTGAGAAAAGCCTTTAACCCCACAAGGTGTGGTTGGTGGCAGGGAACTAAGGGAAGGGGTTGTCACCTATTCCCAACTCTCTCCATTTAAGCTATCTCCTAGGCTAGCTATGGGGGGTGGTCACTAAAGGAAAACTAAGTTAGAGATGTGAGGTTTCTAGGCAAATGTCAAAGTGAAGTGGATTACTTTCTTAAGATTATAAGCAAATATGATGTGAGCAATATGAAATGAAATAACCATCAACACATGAGATAAGCATAAGCATATGAAGGACTAGTGCCTTTTAAAGTATTGTTCCAAAATAATAGATATTTGCTTAATATAAATGAAATGCTTTCAAATAAAGCACAAGTAATCCTGAAAGTGAAACAAGAAAATGTTAGCACAATGAAATAATCAATACAAGATATAAGGATGCCTTCAAATATATATGATCAAATGCTAAATCAAAGCATACAAGGATATCTTACAAAAAAGAAAACAATTAGCATTCTAATTGCAAAATATAGATGAAATAATGCTTGCCAAAACAAAGTATTCAATTCAACAATGACAAGTAAATTGATCAAGCACTTGAAGGACCCATGAAGAAGAATTTGTTGATGAAGAGGAGAGTCCTAGTTAAGAGGGCGCTTTGACAAGTCCCTAATTGAGAGGGAGCTTGGGCAAGTTCCTAGTCAGAGGGAACTCGGGTACATTCCTTTATAGGAATGGGCATATCTTCCCTAGTTAAGAGGGAGAGATAAACACAACATTCATGTCATCCTTTTACTTAAATTTTTAACATTACCATGAAATGACTCAGGATGTTTGAGAGTGGTTTCGCCCTCATTGGA
>APFE030078317.1:16738-103627 GCA_000404065.3 Pinus taeda | reverse complement strand
TCCCTCCTCACATGGATGGTGAAATCTCACAGGGGAGGAAAGAGGCATTCAGGCGGATTTATCAGGATAGTGCATTGCTTGCTGAGGTGGAGGATGCCTTTGCAGAGTTTTCCACTGGCACTCGTCGATTTGGAGGTTATGATGTGATTAGAGACAGGGGGCTTAAGAAGCCCTATTCTTGGTGGGCAAATTATGGGGCAACAAGCCCTCCTCTGCAGCAGTTAGCCATGAGGATCCTCTCTCAGGTGACTTCATCCTCTTGTTGCGAGGAATTGGAGCACATATGGGAATTTGCATAATTTGAAGACGAGCAGGCTTGAGCAGTCCAGGGCAGAGACAATGGTGTATGTGCACACCAACCTTCGTCTTATTTACAAGTAGAGGGAAGAGCGGTTGAGGGGAAAGACAAAGATGTGGGATGTCTTTCCTGATGATATGGGTCTGGACAGCAGTGTTGAGTTGGCATTGGCCAACATGGATCTCAGTGATCCAATGCTAGAGCCTGTTAGATTTGATGACATAGAGGGGTCAACCTCCACACCAGCAGATGCAGAGGTGACTATGGATACAAGGGAGGAGGAAGATGCAGAGGAGAGCAGTGGGGACCATGATGATGAGGGCAGTGATGCTGATTATGATGCTGATTGATGCCTTGAGGCTTGTATACCTGTAGACTATAGTTGTTTTATATTTTCTCTTTCTATTTGCCATTGGCATTGCACCAACACTACCTATGTAACACATTTTGATTTGATGACTTAATGTCAAATTAGAAAACTACAGTTGTCAGTGTGTTTATCTTACTATCTTGTAGTTGTAAGTTGTCTTTCAGTTATGAATTATGAATCATGATTTAAATTTTTAATAGATTTATCATTTATGTGACTAGTACCATTGACATTTATTTGATTTGTATGTACTATGATTGCTAATAAGCTATAGTTAAGATCTATTTTGAAATCAATAAATTTGTATCATTAATTTAAAATTTGATGTAAGAAATATGATACTATCTAATTTTTAATATATATATGTATATATATATTTAATAAAATAATATATAACGTGTCCTATTCCGGGGGGTCAGCGTGTCCAAATCCGACACCACGAATCTCAAATCCTACGTGTCCCGAATCCCCATGTCAGGTGACTTAGTTAATGTTAAATTCTTAAAGTAAAAGTGATATTCTCCTTTATTTTTCATTTTCATCCTTTTACTTAAATTTTTAACATTACCATGAAATAACTCAGGATGTTTGAGAGTGATTTCGCCCTCATTGGATTTCATATGGAGAAAGTAGAATTTTAGATCTCACTCAAAATCCAGCAGACTTATTTGTTTTTCAGGATTTCAGGATTGGAGGGATTGCAATGTTTCCATTGGATTTTATCATGTAATAGGGTATGGAACTTGTATTTAATCAAGAGAACCAAGCCCTCTATGCAGGGGAAACTCCCAATAATCAAGATCATGTAGGGTACTAGGGTATGAAACGTGTATTTAATCAAGAGCACTAAGGTCGTTCGACTATGTAGGAGGAGACTCCCAATACAACCATGGTCCTTCTAAAGAATGGGATGTAGATGCAGAAAATCTTGATTTGGATCTCTCTCTTGCAACCTTATAGTCTTTATTGTACTTGCAGCCTCATATATTAATATAAATAAAGGCTGATTTTGAGATTTGGATATATAATAAAGGTTGCTTTTGGATAATCCGATATTTTTATTTTCATTATGTGATCATTCATGAGTACATGTGATGTAAATTAAATCTTAATGTTTAAGTGTAATAAATTATAATGTATCATTTATGCTTTATGATTGCACATACATATATATTTAAATATTTTCAATATATATATACATATATTTGTGTTTCCCTGTTTCCAAAATTTGGGGAGGTCGCGTTTCATATCGCTTCCCGTTTCGGAAACTCGTACCCGTTTCCCCGTTTCGTGCAACTTAGTTTTTAGGCTTTTAGGATTGGCAAGATTACAACCATTTTACTGGATTTTGTGATGTATGTGAGTATGGCAGTAACATTTAATCAAGACCACCAAGCCCTCTGTGTTCCTTGATGTTGGTGACATTGACTATTGAGCTCCTCCTTCATGACCCTAGTAAAAATGTACACTTCACCCAAGCAAAATCATTGATTAGGATGTTAAGATTTTATATCTTATTTTAACGGTTAGAGGTGCTTTTGATGAGGAGTATTTGAATACAGATAATGAATCTGATGTTATGTAGCTATATGTTATAGCATGAATTTATTTGGGTTTCGAAGGCCATTTAGAGCCTCTCTACTGATCTATTTTGAGCCAAAGATGGATTGCACTCAATGATATTTGGGTTATATGCAACCTTGATATATGCATGAGAAATTTTGCATATTTTTGTACAATTATTTGGATTCATATGCATGCACAAGAAGTATATGTTCTTTTCAAAATTTGAATATTTTATGCATTTTCTTGTCAACCAATCTTTTGGTCCAATTTTGGTAACATTGTTGAGGATGTTATCACTGTTTTTCATCAAGCAGAGAAGGGGAAATCCATTGTTTTCATTGCCATAATTGATCTCATGATATACATTTATTTATTTATTTTTTAATGCTATTGGATCATTTTATTAGATCTTATGACCCAAGACATATCATATTTCAATAACGATATCTATTGTATCACTTGACATCTTATATATCGATTTATTTTTCGTATCTATGTAGTAGTGTTTGTTTGATGTTGATGTTTTAAAAGTTAAAAAATTGAAAAAAAAATGATTATTTTAGTATTTTTTCAAATTTCCCAATAATTTGTGATACTTTCATCAATATTGCCAATAATTTAAATTTTGGACCCTCACGGATAAATTGACCATAACGATAAATGTAACATTGATTTGTATATAATTCAAAATTGCTAAGGCCTGTTGAAATTGGGTAGCATCAAGAGGTACTCTCACAAGCCCTAATGGTTAGGCTTGTGAAAAAGAAACACCCACAAAGTGAGTGTGTGGGCTTTGCACCCAAAGTTTGGGGTTTTGGACCCAAAGGAGTGGGCTTGGAATCTTAATTTTAGGGCTAGATTATTCTTTGTTGTAGATAATCGCATTTTTTAACTTTTCAACAATTATTACATTCACCCCATGTCATCATTAGCAATTATGTAGACAGAACATTAACATAAACAATGCAGTGGAACAATAAGGAAGATCAGAAGAAAAGCATACACAATAGAGACACTAAGATTTTTGGTCAGAGACCAAGGTAAAACCCCACAAGGGGGAAAACCCATAATCAATTCTTCTTCTATTAGATATTCATCAAATGTTCAGCTAAGATATAGAGTACAATAAGAATGAGACACATCAATCACATTAGACCTCCTAGGGCCAATCCTAGATCATATAGGATAAGATGGCAGTTGAAAAGTCTATCATATTACAAAAGGTAGCATATATCTCTGTGAGGATCATATCACTGTCATCACAATCATATTGTCTTGCATTACTGTCACAAGAGCAAGTTTGACTACCATATATCAATGTTATATCGATGCCATATATCACTGTCAATAGCACAAGTATCACTGTCATACATCATACTGAAGATATCACTACCACATTGGCATAAGGGCATTGCCATCCATCAATATCATTGTCATAAAGGTTCTGCCATATATATGTCATTATCATAAATTATTGTTATTAGGTCACTGTCATTCATCATATTGAAGATATCACAACCATATATATCCATACATCACAATCATTGTCATCACTGAAGATATCACTGATATAACATATTCTCATACTACAATACATCATCGTCCAAACAAAGAAGATAACCTCTTTGCAACTCGATAAACTTTGGCTTGATAATGAACCCTCTTGTCATCAACCCTTTGGCTTCTCCAAAGGTCAACCCTCACTAACAGTCCTGAGCCAAATTGTTCATAGGTTGCTTCACAACTATCCAACCATCAAACAATACATTAATAGAACAACATAAAACATACCTCAAATGGTTATCCCCTTTTGCTACTTTTGATCACGGTCCTTAACCTTATCCTTGAGGTCCCTTGGCTCAGGTTAAGGTACTTGCATAGTAGTACTTCAACCCTCTACTTTGACCTCTAAACAACTCCAATACTTGCACAAATATTCTAAGATAATGTTGCCTCAACCAACAAACTCCTCCAGCCTTTGTAGGTCACGGTTCACTGTCTTTTCTCCGAGGTTGCTCAGCCCTAGTTAGCACATATGTACAGTCCAAGACAGACCCACAAATTCGCCCTCTAAACCATTCAACAGTTGTGTTATGTGACTAGGGTATTGCGACCTTAGTCCAACTCCTTGCTAGGCCTCTCCGCCCTCCCAAAACAGACCTTCGTTCCATTGCAAATAACTTCCACAAGGCTCGGCCCTTTTCCTCAATGACCATACTCTTGCGGCCAAGTATCTCAAGGAAATATGCTTCAAACAATGTTCAAAATTCACCTCACTAATTCGTCCAACTGCTCTTAGAACCTGTCCAGACCAAAACACAAGAAAAGACCAAAGCATGACTCCATGTCCAACTCGGCTAGGGCATTCAAGGCCTATGGTTGCCTCAGATCATTTCTCTTGGACAAGTTGCACTTGATGTGATTGAATGAACTCCAAAGGCTCTCTATTTATACAAATCATTGGAGGAGGAAGGGGTGCCATATGAGTTAATGTGACCCTTTAATTTGAGAAGTCAACTTAAGGAAAACCCACTTGAATTGCTCTTTATAATATTTAAAAATATTTACCACATGCCTTGATGATTGCTTGCCCAAGTAAATTTGTCAAATTAAATAATAATGAGGAGTGTCGAACACATCAATAACAATATTTCTTTTATCTAATTTGAATTCTTCCTTGGGGCAAGATGGTTTCTTCTTGGGGTAGTTGGGTTTCTCTTGGAGAAATTCATCCCAAAGTTGCCCCAAATTTCAACACAAAACCCAAGAAAGAGAATTTAATATTCTAATTTAATGTAAAGGTTAAACTGGAGGTTCTATGATGCACATAAGGGCTTCCTAAGGTGACATAAGGACAAGTATATATATAGCAAGCCAATAGAGAGGCTTAAAAAAAACAAGGTGAAGGACATTTCTTCTCGTGTAGGGTAGCAAAAGGAAGCCTCAATCAAGAAGGAAGGAGGTTGAATAGGCTGGCAGCATTTTGTGGTTAAAGGAAGCCAAGTAAGGCTAGAAGAGATCCACTGCTAGAGATTAGGCCACAACACTATCCAAGGATTAGGCCACAACTAAAAGAACTAAGGATTGTTAGAGGAGGGCCACATGAAGGGACGACAGGGCTAATAGGCTAGCCGCAGGTGCAATTGTGCAAGCCAAGAAGGAATTGCAGCTTGTATAGGTTGAACAGAGGTTATAACAATAGATCGAAGGACTAGTAAAGAAGGCTAAAGAGATGGTTGCAAGGGATAGCAGGCCATTTGTGGAGAACCGTGGGCTAAAGGAATATGCCCAGGTGAGTAAACTATTGTTTGGTTAATTTAAGTTGGGCAGAAGAGAATCTAAGGGAATTAGCCTCATCCCTAGGTATTTAGTGAAAAGGATTTGACATTGTATTTAGCATTGTATTGGGATATAAAGAGCCATTATCCTTGGTATGGGAGCCCTGAGGTTTTCTTGTTACTGGACTAATAAGAAACAAGTTTGGGTATAAAACATTGTGTACTACACATTGATCTAATTGTTGGTGTAACTTCTACTATGCAAAGTTTTTAAAGTTGGGCACTGCTAGTGTGTTTATGTTTTCTAGTTAGATCATAGGCTAGACCTAGGGTGTGTGGATTTCTAACATCGCATCAGAGCTACCTTAGAGAGCAGTTCTGTCAGAAGTGTGCATAAGGATCAGCTCTAAAAGGGAGTTGAGTTGTCATGTTGTTAAAGGACAGACAGTTTGTCAAGATGGTTTCCGGCTTGAGGTTTGGGGACTAGTTGGAAGGGATTTCCAACTACAATTCATAGAAGGAAAGACTTAAGCTAGCAGTGGGACTGTGCCAACATCGAGATGAAGGCACTGACTGATGCAGGAGCTTTGCCTTTGCATAAAAAAACTAATCTGAAACCTAGTTTGATTATTCTTAATGGAGTCAAGGATCACTTGATACCTTATCTCACTAGAAAAGATACTACATGGCACATGCGGGAAGCTCTGTAAGTGTTGTTTCAAAACAAGAATGAGAACCGAAAGATGGTATTGAGAGAGAATCTCAAAGACATCAAGATGGGAAGTTCAAAGAACACGACTTCATATCTCACAAGGATTTTGCAAGTTCGTGATGAGTTTGTGGCTATAAGGGAGAATGTGGAAGAATCAAAGTTGGTGAGGACTGCAATAAAGGGCTTCTCAAATCAGTGGAAGCCATTCATCAAAGGAGTAGTTTCATGAGAGAATCTTCTAGATTGGAACAAGGTATGGGATGATTTCATCCAGGAGGAACTTCGGGACGAGGGACTTCAACAGAAGACTAATGCAGAGAATGTTGCCCTCGCTAGTAAGCTAAAGAAGGGCAAGGGGAAGTTCATCATCAAGAAGGACCTAAGCAAAGTGAAATGCTTTGCATGTGAAGAGTATGGTCATTATGCGAGCAAGTGCCCGCACAAGAAGAAGAAAGGAGGGAAAGAGAAGAAATCTGAGACAGTGATGATTGCTCCAACTACAGTCAAAGAGGGTTAGTTCACTAGGAGATTCGACGAAGAGTTGTCTCTAATCTTTCATGTCTTTGAGAAAACCATTCGTGAGGGTGCTTGGCTCATAGATAGCAGAGTGTCGAAGCATATGACAGGAACTTGAGAAGTATTTGAGCATTTTACCGAGTGGGATTCTGAGCTACATGTGAAGATTGGAGATAAGAGTCAGCATGCAATCATAGGTACAGAGACTATACCATTCATGATGGAATCGGGTAGATTGTTGCGAGTCCAAGATGTACTTGGGGTACCAAAGCTCAGGTCTAGCACGCTTTGAGTCTCAATAATTGAAGTAAAGGGTTTGAAGTTATATTCTGGGATCGAAAAGTGATACTCAAGCCTAGTGGATCTAACTCTCGCTGAGGAGTGATTCTTGAAGTTAGAGAGAATGGTGTATACACGCTAAAGGGCAAGCCTATTAACCAAGGAAAGAAGAAGGTTACAAAAACTCAAAGAGAGTCAAGTTCTAGAGGGAGTTCACAAATTCAAAGGGAGAGATGGCAACCCCAAAAGAGTGAATTGTCAGAGAGGAGAAAGGAAACTTCCATATCTGATAAGAAGGAGCTATAGACTAGCTTAAAGCCCTATAAAGAAAAGAAGAAGTAGGAGGCTTCTAGTAGCAAGAAGGGTTTTATTCTTACAACGGTTTTTTCTTTTGTTACGAAAGATGAAGCTTACAATGAATGTTGGAGAGCAGCAATGGAAGATGATAGTATTCCAATATGGGAAGCAGAGATACTTCCAAGGGATGGAAGTACCTCCCTCGCTAAGAGGAAGAGTTGAAATTGGGTAGCATCGAGAGGTACTCTCACATGCCCTTGGTGTTAGCGTTGTGAGAGAGAAACACCCACAAAGTGAGTGTGTGGGCTTTGCACCCAAAGTTTGGGGCATTGGATCCAAAGGAGTGGACTTGGAACCCAAGAAAAAGAATTTAATATTCTAATTTAATGTAAAGGTTAAGTTGGAGGTTCCTTGATGGACATAAAGGGCTTCCTAAGGTAGCCTAAGGACAAGTATATATAGCAAGCCCAAGGAGAGGCTTAGGGACAAGAAGGTGAAGGACAATTTCTTCCTGTGTAGGGCATCAAAAGGAGTCGCAATCAACCAGAAAGGAGGTTGAATAAGACAGTAGATTTCCGTCATTAAAGGAGGTCAAGTAGGGTTGGAAGAGATCCACTGCCAAAGATTAGGCCGCAACACTATCCAAGGATCAGGCCACAGCTAAAATAGCCAAGGATTGTTAGAGGAGGGTCGCAAGAAGGGGCCGCAGGTGCAATCCTTCAGGCCAAGAAGGCACTGCAACTAGGACGGACTGAGCAAGGGTTGGAACAACATACCGAAGGACTAGTAAAGAAGGCTAAAGAGCTGGCTGCAAGGGGCATCAGGCCAACTATGTAGGACAATGGGCTAAAGGAATGTGCCCAGGTGAGTAAATTGTTGTTTGGTTAATTTAAGTTGGGAACAAGAGGAACTGGAGGAATCAGCCTCAACGTTAGGTATTTAGTCAAAAAGATTTAACATTTGCCCCATATAAAGTGTCAATCTGCCCCTGACTAACAAGCTTGGTCCACTTAGATGCACTAATGATTATTGTACCTAATGGTGAAGATGCAACATTGGACATTATGTGTCATTGGCAGGCAACTTTCATCATGGGTTGGGAACCTTATTTGGGGTCCAAGTCCACTAGAGGAGCATATGACACCCTGCAGGCAAAGCGTTGAGAGCCATGGGACTCCTACTACTTGCAAAGCATCATTCATCTCCATGGCCACCCATAGCACACCCAATAGTCTGCACTTTGCCCCACATTATTCATGAGATGATGCACTTGGACTAGTGTGCCCCAATCGGCTTAGTAATGATCACATGGTTTGGCAGATGATCTAAGGCCCAGATGAGGTTTACCTCACCCCTTGAGACATGGCAGGGTTAGCACCATAATCAGAGGCCTTAACGTTGGACCAAAATCAAGGCTATTCTATCACTAGGAGACCCATGAGACCCATTTTGTGCGCCAAACACAAAATTGGGATCCATAGGATGATTTGCATGGAGATTTAGGGGCCAACACCTAGATCATGATTTCTGGATCCCTCTACACTCACCTTGGTACTAGAGGAGCCCAACGTGGGCTCTAGAAGGGCCTATGCATACATGACATCAGCATTTCAACATATTTTGTGAGTTAATTTTTATGTTTTTCATTGGCTATGAGGTTGGCTTATAACCTCGCCTAGTATTAGCCCATTAATTTATGACTTGAGGGGCTTGAGGCTAAAATTAGAGATCATTAGACATGTAAGAGAGAGGTCATTTCACTCTCTCATCATCATCATCATCGAACTTGTGAATTTTGGACCTCCTAGAGAATTCGCACTTGCTTCTTGTAGGTGATTTTGGAGATACTTGGATGCATTTTAATATATGGAAGTTGATTTTGACATTCTTTGGAGTTATTTCATGGTCTAGTGGAAGGATATATTGTGTGTTATCTTGTAAGTGGAATATTTTGTTGAATATTTTTTTCTTGAATGTCTAATGCATGGAACTATTGATTCTAGGTCGAAATTATATCCCTAATTTGTTGAAGATCAATTTATTGAAGGATACCTAGATGAATGTTGTATGCATTATTCATTGTAACATGCAATGAATGTTACTACTGGAGTACTTGTTACTCGAATGGGTAACTGTTGAAATTTTGATAGCTAGAGCATCAAATTTCGACCTCCTTAGAAGGAATTTGGATTATCTTAAACATCCTAGACTTCATATCCCCATGATACAAGGCACTAGTCCTATCACTTCGTGATCAAACTTAAATTTTCTCCATAAATTTCTATTCTCAATTTCGGTCCTTTAAGGCTAGGAAGGAAAACTAGGGCTTGGAGAGAAATTTTAGGGAGGCTTTTTGGTGGGTTTAGAGCCTAAACATCAAGAGGTAGATCTTAACTACATGACCTATCATTTTGGTGGGCATCCACTCAAATTTCATCCATAAAATCTCTTGCCCTAGGTGTTGCCCTAAGAGGGAAACCCTAGTTTTTTCCATCTCAACTTGAGGACTTTCTTGAGGGTTTCATGAGCATTCGAATAGTTGATAATCATTACAAGAAACCCTTTCTCTTTGATCTTGACTTTGTGAACACTTGTTTTCATCGAAAATCTCAGAACCCTAGGTCTTGAACCTTGTTTTCTAGGGCTTTTCTTTGAGAGCATTTTGCTTTTTTGAAGCATTGAACGATTATTAAGCCTCTCTCTTGAATGAGCTCTTGCTTGATCACTTCATGCTTTATATCTTGCACATCTATTTTAAGTGATCTCCCTCCTACTAGGACTCCTCCCGTTGTTGAAAGTCCGTAAAGAACCAGGGATTTTGGCTGAGGTGACATTGCGCCTCTACCCCATTGTTAGCACTTTGTCTAGCTTTTGTCATGTCGGGTTTCCCTCTTCAAGGACAGCTATATTTGGTGGTAACAAGGTCTAAAGGTAAGTACTTTACACTAGAACTTCGTCTTTCAGCTTTGCATTGGTTTCTAGTCATATTTTTTACATTAGAATTATATTTCTTCCATTTTCCAGTTGTTATAATTGTCAAATATGATTCTGAAATTTTTCTAGGCGAATAAATTTGATTAAACTAGTAGGAAATTGCATTTTCAGTCAATTTTAGTAGAGGGGAAGCTCCCAAAGCCTCTATAATCACCCTCACCATCCCACACTTTAGGGTAACTCCCTAGAGATGTTTTGACACCGTAAGTTGACCAATAAGCATAAAATAGGTTCTTGTCCCTGCAAGTTGTTTTCAGCTGAAATCACTTAACCATGTATCTAACCTGCCAAATAACTTCATATTCGGTTAAGATAAATTTTAAATTTAGTAAACCAAAATTCATAGGTCATATGGAAATCTGTGTTGTTTTAGCACTATTTTATCACATGACAAGAGACATATGGAAAGCACTTCCACCCCACTGACCCCACATAAGGCAATGGACGTGTACTTGAGTAGTTGGGGGATATTTAGGAACCCCTCCCTTGATTCTTTAGGTAGTGTTGGGCGTAAATAGTGGGGCTTTGAGCTGAAGTGACAGTGGGTCCCTGCCTTGCATGCATAGTATCCAAAACCAGTCGGGTCAAACCAGTAATCAGTTAAACCAACCAGTTCATTAGCCTCAGCGACCAAATCGACCAATAAACCTGGTTCATGCCTTTACAAGCCTAGGTTTGGCATCAAACCAATCATAAACTAGCTGGTTCATTACTAGCACAACCACGGACCCCACGCGCAATGGTTTTGGGCATATGTGAGTGGTTTTGAGGGAAACTAGGGGTTGTTTCCCTCCAAAAATAGCCTCTCAAAGCCTTTAAAAGCATGTATCCCTTCTCATTTGCCTCACACATCTCATTTGGAGTTTTTGTGAGCTTGGAGAGTGCTAAGTTTTTTACTGCAGTAGTGGAACAGCAGAGAGCTTGGGTTGTGTTTGTCATCTTGTAGCTACTTTGGAGCTCTCTAGTGGAGTTGGCATCTTCAAGAGGAGGCTAGGGCAGCTAGTTTCATTTCTAGGTAAGGATTTTCACTTGAAAAAATCCATATTTTATTGTTGTCCATGTATATAAATTTTTTGTGTTCTTTCAAGTTTCAACTTTTGGTTTTCAAGTTTTGTATTTCAACCTGTTTGTAGGCTAAATCTACCCCCTTTTTTCCAAATTTATCTTAGATTTTCCCTTTTACTTATTTGTATTTTTTTATTTTAATTTGCGTATTTATTTCCTTTGCAAATTTCAAATATTTCATTAGCCACCATGTCTCCAAAAGCCAAGGATACAGCATGGGCTCACTGTGATATGATCGATGGAAAAATGATCTGCAAATATTGCCATAAATCTGTTGGAGGAGGGGGTATTTACAGGTTGAAACAACACTTGGCTGGTATAAGAGGCCAAGTAAAGCCATGTAGAGCACCAAATGAAGTGATAGGGCATATTAGGGCAGAAAACCTTGAGAAGTTTGAGGCTCAACCAACTGAGAAGTTTGAGACTCAACCAATTGAGAAGTTTGAAACTCAAACAGTTGAGAAGTTTAACCCTTGAGCCTAATGATGTTTATGTAGCTCCTGTTGATGATCCCATGTCTAGTAATGGTGATGAGTTTGATCATGATGACCAGTGAATTGCAATGATATTGATCACTGACATGTAGACTTGTAGTAGGCCAGTAGCCCCATAACTTGCAGCATTGTTTTTGGACACTAGAGGCCATTTAGAGCCTCATTAAGTATGTATTTTGTTGCTGATACATATTGCACTCAATGCCATTTTGATATATTCACCTTTACATGGTACATAGACAAGAAAACTTTGCATATTTTGTCTCTATTTGTTTGGAATAATGGTTTTAATTCTGATAATTAATAATTTTCATTAGCAAATAATTATTTCATGTATTTTTCTAAAGACCAGTTCATTGACTGACCAGTCCGGTTTTTCCAGTTCCAATTCAAAAACCGGTTTGATAGGTGGACTGGGTCGGTCAGCAGTCCTGGTTTTAAATATGTCTCTGTGTGCCTATCTAGCAAGCTGCAAGACTGCAGAGACTGCAGCAGTCATGCTAAAATGATCTATAACAGGCTATTTTCAAAGCCAAACTGCATTTTTGAGTATATAGCAGCGAAACTGTATTTGAAGCAAAGCTGACCTAAGGTTGCTTCAAATTTGATAAATAAACTTAAGTGAACAATAATAGAAGGTAAACAATAGCAATGCCTTTGTAGGAAGTTACAGGATCAATACAGTAGGCTCTTTCAGTGGACTTATGGGACATATCTATTGTTTCGCTGTTATACCTTCAAGTGACTATGTCTTGCCATAATATCTATATATTCTCAAATACTAATAACAAACCTACTGAGCTTTTGCAAGGAAGTGCTGAATTCAGTTTGCACTGTTGTTTGCAAGTATTATAATTGAGGTGATCACTTGCATGTTTATTACAAATCCATCCTACAAACCATGTGAAGCCTTTCTAAAGAAACTGCATCTGTCCAAAGAATTCATGCACCTGTCAACAGAATTTGTACCTCCTTTTGCATGCTATCTCACTCTAAATCAATGTTTTAAAACTCCGACTCCGAGTCCGACTTGGTCGAGGGTCGACTCCAACTCCAACTCCGACTCGGTATCGACTCGGCCGGCTCGATTTCAATGACTCAGTGCTTGTCAAAAATATATTAAATATTTATTTTTTATAAAAACACATGATTTTAAAGATTTTCATTCATGTTTCCAAACACAGCATTAGAATATAGATAGAAGACAACATATGATCAAAGTAGGCTCATGAATATATCCATTATATCAAAATGGCACCCATTGCATTGTCCAATACATACACGATGATGATATAGAGATCAAAACAAAAACACATAACCAAGGAGGCTATAAATGGCCTCTACAACAAAAATATGTGACCAGTACTACTGGCTACTACTAGAGTTGCCAACATCATTTGGCTCAGTGTTACTTGGGAATGGGAGCGAAAGCGGAGAGCGAGAGCGACTTTTTCAAAAGCTCCCGGTTTGGGAGCGAATCCCGGAGGAATTCCACAACCAATGTCACTAACATCAAGGTACATAGAGGGATTGTGCTCTTGATTAAATACGAGTTCCATACCCTAACACATGACAAAATTCAATGGAAACATTGCAATCCCCCAATCTTGAAATCCTGAAAAGTTGATAAGTCTGCTGGATTTTGAATGAAATCTAAAATTCTACTTTCTCCATATGAAATCCAATGAGGCTGGAACCACTCTCAAACATCCTAAGTCATTTCATGGTAATATTAAAAATTTAAGTAAAAGGATGAAAATGAAGATTAAGGAGAATGTCACTTTTACCATGAAATTTGAATAGCATATCAATACTAGGAGAGAGGAATGGACCCCAAAGACCAAAAGACCAATTAATAAAACCATTTGGAGTCCCCCACACTCAGAAAAAACATAAAAAATAAAAATAAAAACATTGTGTTTTTGGGGTTTACTGGCCGCATGAAGTGACCCGGCCGAGTTGATACGAACTCGGCCGAGTCGACCGGGTCAGTGTTAACTCGGCCGACCGAACCAGTTCGACGGCCTAGTCGCAAATTTTTTACCGGCTCAGACCAACTCGGCCGAGTCAGTTCTGAGTCGGCCGGCTTTTAAAACACTGCTCTAAATGCAACCAGAAGAATGAGAACCTGGGAAGAATCACTCTTTGCTTCTTGCATGAAGGCATACAATCAAAATTTATGCTTGTTCCAGGACAGCATGCAGCGGGGACAAGATGAGGCCTCTCAAAGTACCTCATAACCAATGTAAGCTCAACCAGGCAGACTTTTAAATTTTAATGAATAAATACTTTAATTTTTTTCCAATCCATAAGTGAAATGAGAAAAACTCATATTTTCACAGCTCATGAATCTAAAGGCCTAACAGATTACCAAGTAAACTGGCTAAGAGAAATTTATGCATGTTTCATACTGATACACTGAAGAAACAAGCAATGCAGACAGCTATAACAAGCAACACATTTTTGAAACCCCGAAAAGTCAAACAAGCAAAACATCACATGAAAGTACATAATATCACAACCAAAACCCATCTTGAAGCTTTCCAGATACATGAAGAGAATGCTGTTAGTAAAAAAAACACTTGACCTTAAGTAACCGTTACCAGTGCCAGCAACAAGCTTTTCTTCAGCCTCCATGCAATGCATACAAGTATACAAGCTTCCATGAAATCCAGCAGAGAGTATACCTCCAGATAATGTTGTACTGTTTACTCCACTTACAACTTCATTACCCTCCCTAGACACTGAAGGTATGCTAGAGCCCATAGAAGGAGTAGTTTCTGAAGGCTCAGAAAATATTGAAATTCGTTTGCCTGTCTGACTGTTCCAAACATGAACTGTTCCATCACAAGAAGCTACTCTTCCATATCCTGGCAAAAGGCAAATATCATTGACAACCTGATGGTCCCATGATTAGTAAATCGGCCACGATGGAGAACATCTTAATAGTTGTTGTAAGATTGTCAACTATTGAAAAAATAGATAATTAATAATAACAGTGGAAACAATGTTTTTGCAAAGTAACTCAGAATCATGCTAAAGAAAGTAAGCAATAAGTAAAATCCTGGAATGTTTAAAAACATTTCCTGAAATAACAAAGGATTAGATGTGTCAACATGGCATGGAAAAAATACTAATAAATTTTGAATCTCCAATAACAATTACGGCAGTTAAAAACTCCTGCAACTCATTAAACAACAGAGCACGGATGGCAATGAATATTTTTTGGGTTGTGCTATGTTCCCCCTCATATAGCATGTGGAATATCCAGTTTGAAAACCCTGCCCCAGTAGGCTGTGTTTGGAGCATATCAGCCTTAGAGCCAATACATTGTTGCTTTGATGCATATTTGTTCATAGGCAGCCACCTTTTGTGCATTTTCATTTCATTAGGCTTCCATATTGCTTTGGATCTTGAACGAGTGTTATGCTTGATAAGGATCTTGCACACATGATATACACATTTGTTCACCCCTGAAGCATACATTGAAAGGGAAACCACTCAACTAAGGGTTTTCCCCAAGTTTATGGCTCACTAATTGATTTGATAGGTATTGTGATGGTGTGCCCTTTTTCTAAAGAAAATAACCCTATGGTACAGGTCTTGGAAATTGTGTCATAGCATTTGGCAGGTTGAGATATGGCTTATGATAGAGTGTTTGATTTATTAAGTGTTGACTTGACACTAGGTTGTGTTGAGAAATGGTACCAAGGAAGTGTTTCCTAGTGCTTTATGCCTAGCGTAGGAAAAGTGGTAAAGTGAAACCCTGTGAAAAAGTGACTTTATTTATAAAGTGATATTATAAAGTTAGAAAGTGTCTTTTTCTATTTAATTACTAAAAGTGACTTTATAAAGTTTGAGTGACTCAAGTGATTTTAGAAAGTGGCTTTTCTAAAAGTGACTCACGTAATCTCAATGAGAGATTAAGTCACAACCATTGATCTTGAGATAGCAAAAATTTAATCTTGGACATTGAGATTAAGGGTTAGTGGTTTTAGTATTAATGAGTTTATAAAAAGGAGAAGGGGGAGTGAAGAGGAAGAATTTTTTCTTCGTGAGATTGGACAAGTTAAGGGGGAGAGGAAAGGAGAAAAAGGAGGCTAAGAATAATCCCAACAGAGGAAGAAGTGTACAGCAGCACAGCAGCAAGAAAATCAGCATAGATCTCAAGGACAGGAGGAGGCATGCATATCGAGGCATATTCTTGATCAGCTGACCAAGATCCAGTGCAATTTTCGAGACTGGTTAGGCTGAAATTTGTGGCTGCCTTAGCGTATTTTTCAAGGAAGTCGGAGCAGATTTTTCAAGGGACTGTTTGCGTGGACTTTGAGGTTTGATTCAATATTAATTTCAACTTTTAAGACTGGTTAGGCAGAAATTCGAGTGACTGTCAACATGAATTTTGTTGATTTTTCCTACTACTTCAGATCAGGTCTATGTCTAATCACGATCATAAACACACCAAAATACACAACTTCAAGCACTTTGCACAGTGGAAATGTAACAACAGTGAATCAACAAAGTACACAAAATTTTGTACGCCCCAAAACTTGTTTTTATTAGTCCTTCAACAAAACAAACACAGGGTTCTCGTACAAGGGATCATGGCCCTTACAAAGCCCTGATACAAGACACTAGTATACACAGTACACACTAGAGGTTGAGGTCTGTCCTTTGATCCTCAATCTGCCCAAAGAACAATGACAAAAATAACAAACGTACTTGCTGATGTAGATCCTTAAACAACAGTCCTTTAAGCCCTCTTTTGTCACTGACACCTAACATTCCTTTGCCTCCTTTGCTCACAGACAAATTTTCTCCTTTGAAGTCTCTACACACCAGTTGCTCACAAGGGATTTTGTCCTTCAAATCTCTTGCACAATCAGCCCTAAACTAACAGCTACTCACAGTAATCTTTGTCCTTCAGGATCACTGTACAAACAGCCCTCAAACCAGCTATTAAAACTGCAGAATTCCCGCTTCCTTCGCTTCTAGAGGCTCTAATCCAATCTTTGTCGCTCTGATACTACGTGAAAATTCATTGAATGCAATAAAATGGAGATTTATATTCTAACTGTTAGCAACTTATTTGTGTTCTGAATTAATATTCAGCAAATAACGATAAATTCACAATTGCATTCTTCACAATAAAAACGCTGTGGAAATATAAAAACTCGAACTGAGAAATAGATGCACGCACAAAATTAACACCGTTGTTTTGGACAATTGTCCCTGGAAAAATCCTGAAGGGAAAAGCAGTGCAGCAGATGAGGGTTTTATTATTATTAGCCTTCAGCAATTTGAGAGTACAATAATCTGCTTGCCAAACTGGCAAAGCTCCGGCAACTGATCTACCACTGGCAAAACATTTTGGAAGACACCCTCATCTACCTCTGCCACTGATCTAGCCCTCTTTGGCAAACTCGCACTTCTCCTTGCTGCTTGCTCTGCATTCCAAAAATGTGTACTGCTTACGCAAATAAATTCGTACAGCCCCGGAAATGCCTCCAAACGAGATGTCTAGCCTCCCTCTACTTCTGAAACCTACTTGCTCTGCCTCTGGAACACTAATCCAACAACTGGCAACTGAAATGAGCTCTTTTGGCAACTCGCACTAGGTAAACTGGCTAACTCGCATTGTTGTATTTGTTGAAGAATGTAACTAGGCTCGGTCTTCATATTTATATTTGAGTTAAAGAATGAAAAATAATTTTTTATTATTACAATGACTTATTAAAGCATGGTTTCATGCTTGGGTCATCATTTCATAGATTAAAGTCCCCATTGAGGACTTCTAGGTTTTATAATGAGTCATTAGAGTCATTGTCCATTTAATGAGACCCTTCTTGGGCTTTTGAAACATGTAAAAAGAAATATTATTGAGTCAAAAATGTAATTTGTCACCTCCACACCAAGTCGGCCTACAAGAGGACAATTCGACCCACAAAAGAGGCTATATATACAAGAGTAGTTCGATCTATTGGGACATCAACTCAACAAGTTCGATACACATCAAGGAATTGCAAAAAAAGTGTGAAGTTCAAGGGGAAGAAGGAAGGATTGCAAGTCTAAGTGTTTGAGCTATCTCTCTCTCTCTCTTTTATGTGAAGTGACTAGATCATTTGCTGAATAGAAATTCTACTACTGGGAAGGTCGGAGTTCTGGATTTTGTTGGGTCGAAGTTCTACTGTTGGGAAGGTCAAAATTCTGGATTTGCTGGGTCGAAAGGTTGCTACTACAGGGTCAGAGATCTAGATCAAAGTTACTCGAAGGAAGTGTTGACTTGGTGGTTGGAGGAAGACTGTGTCTAGGTTGAAGAGTCTTGGATTATCTCATCTTAACTACAGAAGAAAGAAGTTTGACTAGGTTTTCCCCTAGATAAGGGTTTTGCCTTGGCAGAGTGCCTGCATCTTGTGTCTCTTGTTCTTGTGATCTATATACACACATAATTTGGTAATTGCTTGATGAAAGATAATATAATAAAGTAGTAAATGAGGTTTTCCATTTGATACTCAATCTACCCAAATACATTAGGGCTTGAGGTTTGTCCTTTGTTCCTTAATCTACCCAAATAATAATGACAAAAATAACAAACTCGCTAATGTAGATCCTTCAATAATAGTCCTTTCAACACTCTTTCATCATTGACACCTAGCAATCCTTTGCCTCCTTTGCTCTCAAACAAATTTGCTTCGTTAAAGTCTTTGCACACCAACTGCTCACAACGGATTTTGTCCTTCACATCTCTTGCACAATCAGCCCTAAACTAACAGTTACTCACAGTGGTCTTTGTCCTTCAGGATCATTGTACAAACAACCCTTGAACCAGTTGTCCAAACCCTCCTTTGTTGAACAGACTTCTGCATTCCAACTCAACAATCATTCTTCTTCAATGCATCAGCCCACAACTTGTCCCAACACCTTCTCTCTCTACCTAAACTTCTTTGTTTCCCTTGTTCCTAGATTGAAGCTAATTTCAGCCTCCTTTAGGGCTCAATCTATGCACAAAACACCAACAAACTGCCTGAGGCCTTGTGGCCCTCCACAGTAGGCTAGATAGAGGCTAGATAAGCCTCTTTCCAGGGCCCGACCCTCTCCACTATACACTAAACAAAATAGACTTCAAAATAGAGAATTTTCGATGGCTTGCGGCTCTTCAATTCGGCCTAGACAAATCCCTTTTACGGGACGAAAACAACACAAAATATTCATCCTTCTTCCTAGGCAAACGTGACCTATCTTCTAACACAAGGCAGACCACAAACTTGCTCCTTCTCCTCCATGCGGCGCCTCCCGAGGTTATGTGTCTTCTTTCTAGGGAAGATGTAGACATAAGAATGAACTGTTATGATAAGGATGACCTCTCCTTAGGTCTCCTTTAATTATAGCACTCTAATTATTAACTTAGGATCCCTTAACTCCATTAAAGTGCCTCCACAACAATAATTAGAATAAACAATTATTAACTTTGGGTCTTTAGCCCACCAACTTGGGTACTTTGCCCACAAAAATTCATTTTCATGGGTCGAATCCACACAAACCTAGTACCGCAAGTTTTGTGGGAGTACCTCCTGTTGACCACTCAAGTGTCAACTACATGAATTTGTTAAAGACTCCATGTTAGAGTACATTTTAGAGCATTCCATCATGGTCAAAACAGTCAGATTTCAGAACTTCATCATCATCATTCAGTTGTAGGTCATCATGTTGTATCCCAAATTGTGTTGCCCTGTGGGGATGATGTAAAAATCATTCTAGTATGATGAATATAAAGACATGTAACGCATCTAGGTAGCTTAATATTTTGCTGAAGAGTTTTCAATCTAGGGAGTTTTTTTTCTTAGCTAATTATTTGTGTTTTTCAACACTAAATAATTGATTAAGTTTTTCTCCCACATATCCCCCAAAGCTAGAGTGAGACTTGATGGTAAAGTCTTAGGTGAGTCCTAGTGTATAGAGTCGATGTAAAATACCATACTTGATCAAGTCTAAAGTTTCGCAGAATTTGGATAGTATGTGTCAGTTTTTAATTAGTAAAAATTTCCATTGGTCGGGATTTTTAATAATTATTCGATGTAAAATGTAAGAAAAAGTGTTGCTTATAGAAGTTGTAGGGGGTATGAGTACTCAAAATTAGACATTAACACCTCAACTTTCTATCTAGACACACACTTTAGGGGTCAAAAATGTGTCTATACCCCTATAATTGTACTATTTCTATTTTTTGGCAAAATATGGCAATTAATTAGTCGGAAATTAAAAAATTAAAATGAGAGAAAAATAAAATTCTCTCCAAGTCAAAAAAATTTAAAAACTGATGTGGACTTTCCCAAGAAAGGAATCAAGTCAAAAATTCAATGAATCTTCACAAATCAAGGAGGAAAAATCCCAAAAGAAATCCGTTGGTCCAAAAAAGCAACTAATCACCTAGAAAATTGGTCTGTTAGAATAAGATGGTACAAGTTGGTTGGATGGAATGAGAATTTTTCAAGGAGGAAAATTGAGAATAATTTTTGGTGGTCCAAACCATCCCAACAATCAATTTCAAGGCAATTTGCCCATTCCTTCAAGAAAAATGTCTCTCTCCATGATTTGTGTGAAGGCTTCTAGAGGAGGTCGGATTTTTTGTGGGATCAAGTCAAAGTTGAGTATCATCTTGAACCTAGTCGTTTTTCCACTTGGAGGGGTCTATCTCTCTCATTTTTTCTATTTAAGGATGCTCAAGCTCCTCATTGTAACATCTAATCTTGGAATCGAGCTCTTTGCTAATCGAAGCTCTGCTAGATTATGTACTTCATTTTTTCTAAGTAATACAAAGAAAGTCTTTGGGGGCTAATTCATGGTGGTGTTTTTCTTCCATCTTCTATGGTAAAAACTTTCTGATTTATTGCTTTTAATAATCGACTTGCATAAAATTTTGTTCTTTCAATTGCCAGTTGTGGATCTATTATTTGTAAGGTATCTTACGTTAGTATTTGGGTTTAGAGAAACACTTTAGAATTAGCGACTCTAATGGGTTTTTGGTTGAACCCCTAGGCCTCTATTTCATTGTGCTATCTATCCCCTTGTGATCTAACAAAATTATTATGAGTGTGTCACTGTGTAGAGATATTTTCCTCAATTATTATAAGTTGAACTAACCAACTCCCAAGAATAGAAGTGGAAGAACCCATCTTGGTTTCTTCTAAAGGCTTATCATTCGAAAATTTTTGTAGGGATTTCTTGGCCATAGCTTGTGAAAATTACTCATTTCATATCTATTTCTCTCTATTAATGCGCTTTACTAAATAGATTTGTTATTTTAAGAGCTTATTTTCGCTTTCTAAAGGGCGGATGTGTCCTCATACTAACATTTGTGGGCAGACGTATACTTGATTAATTGTGGTATCATCTTACTAACATTTGTCTTGCAGCATTGCCTATCTTGTAACTTGAAGCATCATTTTCTTATTCTGCAAGTATTCTAATTTTATTTAAGCATGGTTTAAAAGGCACTAGTCTCTCATCTTTTATCTTATTGGATGCCATATTGATTTAATCGAATCTATGCCATTAATATTTGCCCATTATACTCATACTTGCTAATAAATCTTTAATTCAAGTTATATTGAATGGTGATTTCCTTGCTCTTTATCTCCTAGAACTTGATGTCTTCAACAAGTTTTGCTTTAATAATCATATTTAGGGACTACCCCCCATAGCTTATAGCTAGGAGAGAGCTTAAATAGAGAGAGTTGGCAATAGGTGAAAGTTACTTTTATGAGCATTGCGCCTTAAAGACTACATCTTGTGGGTTTGAAGACTTTTTCCACATTTAGGTGTGCATCTTGGGCAACAACACCTCCCAAGCTATAATTTCAACATATTTCAAGGCAAACTAAGGCACAAAATTCAAGGGAGATAAGTGACTTTAACTATTTCTAATTAATGTTGTAAAATTCTCTCACAAGAAATTAAATTTTCTTCCTCACAGGTTTTCCCTTCAAGGTTTTTCCAGGGTCAGTTTGACCAAAAATATTGTGTTTAAATTTTATGCATGCATGTGTGATTTCTCAAAAAATGTGAATGTAGAGTAGATCTGTGTGTTTCATTTTGAGATTTTAAATTCAAGTTCAGATCAACATTAAACTTGATGTGAAAAACTTGAAAAAGGGGAGGGATCTATACATGCAATTTTTCTACAAGTTGTGTTCAACTTCACACATGCTAACGCATTTTCATGGGTGCTCCACTTTGTGCACATAGTTTTAAAGCACCACATTCCTTTGCCCATGGTATTGAGGTGGTTTCACGGTATTAGCGCACGGGTTTCAGTGATTGTATACTTATTTTGGAAAACAATCAACCTTCCATACACTTTTCCCTATAACACCCAGCTTCTTTTGAGAATTTTTGGAGTTGCTTTGGCTGAATGTGCATGAACCAATTTTCTTTGCACATTTATTGAGGTTGATACTTTGCAAAGGTTGTTATAGTAACCAAAGTGACCCCTATTGCACACATATCATTGATATGCATTAACTGAGTTGGTAATTGCATTGGAGAAAGAGGCCTAACTATTTTTCTATTTGGGCATCTTATTGGCATCTCTAGGAAAATTGACCCCTTGGTTTGAAAAGCACCTTAGATCATATGGTCACTCTGGCAATGTTTTTTCAACTCAAGGTTGTTGACTCCCTCGTGTAGTGGAGCATCCCCTTGATCATTGAAAATTTGGGGCAATAATTAAGCAAGCATAATCACTTTTGCACATCTATCTAAAGCACCTACTTTTCGAGAAACATTTTAGCATTTGTGGTTTCACATCTTCTTCTTTTCACACAATTCTAGGGTGTGTTTCCTTTGAGATGTTGGTATAACAATCATTGCCCATGGTTTTGCACATGAATGGCACATATATAAGGAGAACATTGGCACATATATTAAGGAGCATCCTAGCCCCAAGATCATTTTGAGAAGGTTTGAATCCCTCTCTTTGGCAGAGTTGCATGAAAGAGACTGTGTATGGTATAATCACCCTCAATAATTGGTCAAATGAGCACCATTCAAGGGACCATCTTGCACAAGATGATTACAACTGAGGTGAGGACCCATTCAAACCCTTGTTTTGAATATTATATCACTCTTATGATTTTGCCAGTTTTGATGAGCATTTATGATGCTTTATTCAAATTTTTTTTTACTACAAGGAAGTGGATCTAGAATCCACTTAATAATATTTTATTCTAAAACAATTGAGGATAAGCTCTCTCATTTGCTAGGTGGGTTATGTTACCATCTCTCTTGCATGTGATGATTCAAATTGTTTCCAGTTTGGTATCATGATCCTAGCCTTTTGAAGGTCGGGATATTAGTAGAGGTTGTTAGTGGCATGGTGTCAATGCACGAGAAGGCCCCCACAGTTTTTGACACACAATTTTCAGTTTTAGAAGTTTTGTGGTGCTTGGTGGTTCAACCTATGGTGTTGTAACTTTGATTAACGAACAATTGTTGTATTCTAATATAGGGTTAATGGACTAAGGATTTATGGATGCCTCAAGATATACATTTTGGAAAATGTAACTATTTTTGGTCTTCATAATTGTCATTTAACTCATGGCACAATGTAATTTTTATGTATCTATCAAAAGAAGAAAGAAAATGATTTTTGTAAACCATGGTTTTCATGCTCAATTCATTTGTCATTAGGTCAAGCATCCATTGAATGCTCCTAGGGTTTACATGAGTCAAAGTGTCCTTGTCATATTGTAAAACTTAAAAGTTCCATTCGGGCATTTGTATCAAAAGAAGAAAAACTATTTTTGTAAATAGAAATGTCTAGAAGGCTCCCTAGGCCAAGTTGGCCTACAGAGGTTAATGGAGCCTCCTGGAAGGCTATATACAGGAAGAACTTCGACCTCCTTGGACACATATCAAGCAACATCATCTTTCGATTAGATCTGCAATTGGAAAAGAGAGAAAAAGTCCTAGAAAAGCAAGAAGAAGGCTAGCGAAGGAAGGAATAAGCCCTAGAAGAGTTCGTAGGTATGAAATATCTCTGCTTTAGCTCACACATGTGAGAAACCTAGGGTATCTAGGAATATCTCAGGTCCGAATGTTGCAGTATAGTTGCAGGTTCTTCTTTGGGATCTGAAAGGCTAGAAGAGCCTTTCTTTTGGAATAATATTGTCTTGCCACTCTTAGAGAAGGATGGTTGGTGGCTGGCTTGGTTCTTGATGGTAGAACTGGTCTAGGTTTTTGGTCTTGGAAGTCTCCTTTGAAGTAATTCTATAAGAAGAGAATTTCTTTCTAGGTTTTCCCCTTGGAAGGGTTTTTCCTTGGCTTGAAGCCTATATCTTGTGTTCATTTTTGTATGGTTGTGATCTTCAATGTTTTGGCACTTATTTGTTGACAAGAACATAAACATAATCAAGAAGAACATAACGTCTCAAATAATTGTCATGTAACGAAAAGTTAAATTAAATGTTTCCCTAATCGATTTTCCAACATGGTATCAGAGCTTAGGTCAAGAACATAGGCAGCCGGAAGATCATTGGAAGGGTTTTGCCTTGCTCCAAAAAGCCAAAAAGAATGGACTGTTTACAAGGCCGAATTGTTCTAGTACAAGACCAAGGAAGAGCAGAAGGTTGAACATGGGATCAAAGGAAATAATGGGCACTTAAATTCCACTATAATCTGAATCGAAGGTTTTAGAACTAACTCATGGAACCAAGAGATGTTTGAAGGGCTAGTTTATACAACGCAGAAGGCTTGGAAGGTGTTTCTAGGTTTTCTTTGAAAGATTTGGTGGCAAGATTAGGTCACATTTATTGTAACGATTGTAGAAGGATTGTGGGTCGTGTAGTGGACTATTTGAAGGGGTCAAAAGGCCTTAAACAAGTTCAAATAAGGACTATTAAGCCAACAAAGAAGACTACTTGAAGAAAAGAATCGACCACAGTTGTGGAAGATATTTGTAGCCATGTTTATGAGGTCTTTGCAATGGTTATCGAAGCCCTAACCACAGGGTCAAAGTCACCATGCAAACGTCAGTAACATCGAGAAATTTTGATAAGATAGGCCGAGACCTATAACCTCATTTCTTGTGGAATTCAAGGCTAGAAGTAACCCTACAATTAAGTGAAGTCAGGCAACTTGTAGAAGATATAAGACTGCAAATTGAAGAGACATTTCAAGCCTAACTTCAAGATTTTTGCAGTGACTATGATACACCCTAACTAGAAGGGCCAAAGTTGCAGAATGACGGCACAAGCTTCATTTCAAGTCTTTCATCAAGGATAGCAAAGTAAGGAATGATAAGAATCTAGGGTTGATAAGCTTCACTTTGTTGAAGGTTTTTGGTTTCTAGGGTTTGTAAGATGGGATTTGATTAAGAACCCTAGTCTATGTAAAACCATAACCCTAATTTGTTCCCTCATGGAAACCCTATCTCTTGACTTCTAGTGTTTGCAGATAATCTAGGGTATATGGTAAACTTTAGCAAGGGAGGAATTGGATGAAATCTAGGTAATGACATCAAAACCCTAGGGTTGATGTTTCCAAGAGAAATATCAAAGGAATTTGGGGTTTGTGTCTAAGAATCCTAGGAGAATACCCTCTATGAAAACCATGGAAACCTTAGATCGTCATCATGCTCTTGTAATTGTATATATTTTGCTTGGTTGTACTTGTCAGTGAATGTCGCAGGTACATAATAAAGGAAGCAAAATGAGAAGGATAGATAAGCAGTCCTTGTACTTTTTAATGATGAGCATGATGGAAGGAGGGAATTGTAAGGACCTTGAAGACACTGATGGTAACAAGGTCATTAAAGGAGTAAGCATGTATCATCATGTTTTCTATAAGAATCTTGTTTTGGCATGGCATCATAGATAAAAACAGTTGATAGTAGCATATTGAGAGCCTACATGATTGAATTGCTTTGTAAGAATCATCTATTATTTCAAGAATGAGAAATTTGGGAGACCTTTTTGGATAATGTTCATCCATAAATTGTCAAACATCAAAACCCTAGGGTTGATGTTTCCAAGAGAAATATCAAAGGAATTTAGGGTTTGTGTCTAAGAATCCTAGGAGAATACCCTCTATGAAAACCATGGAAACCCTAGATCGTCATCGTGCTCTTGTACTTGTATATATTTTGCTTGGTTGTACTTGTCCGTGAATGTCACAGGTACATAATAAAGGAAGCAAAATAAGAAGGATGGATAAGCAAAGTAGTCCTTGTACTTGTTAATGATGACGATGATGGAAAGAGGGAATTGTAAGGACCTTGAAGACACTGATCCTAACAAGGTCATTAATGGAGCAAGCATGTATCATTGTGTTTTGTAGAAGAAACTTTTTTGGCATGGCATCATAGATAAAAGCAAGTAATAGTAGCATATTGAGAGTCTACTTGATTGAACTGCTTTGTAAGAATCATCTGTTATTTCAAGAATGAGAAATTTGGGGACCTTTTTGGATAATGTTCATCCACAAATTGTCTAACATTATGTTAGAGGTAGTCATTTTGCCAAGATGGATCTTCAATATCCTATAAGAACCATCATTTTGGGAGCTTCTTGGAAAAGGCATTATGACAAGGACTAGTATATATTCCATATTATTTGGAAATAATACTCTTAAAGGGATGAAGGATTGTAACTGGTCAAGTTGCAGGCTCATTATGAAATACATATAGCTAGATGATTGTGTGAAAGACTAAGAATGCATTTTTGAAGTAAGTTTTGTGAAGGATTCATATAATCCTATAAGAAAAGTTGATCATAAATTATGCAGGGTGAATCTTTCATTTAGTTCTAAGATGCCTACTAGGATGAATTTGGCTTACTCTAGAATGGATGGAATATTAAGATTTTCTCACTAAGAGTAATAATCAACATCTAGTATAATCTCCAGAAGAAAAATGATAACTTGGTAATCAAGTTCAATCTTTGGGCACTCTGATGCATGAAGGAAGATTCATGTGGAGATGAACCTTGAGAATGTTGATGAGAAAGTTGTCATGATGAGGTAAGTCTGAAAATTATTATTGGTTATCTGGTTAACATATTGTTTTTGCTACCTAAAAGGATGTTGCAGGAATACATGATGGCAGTTGAGGCTAGTTCAACTGTATGGATGGAATACATGAAGAACGTTGAAGGTGTTGAAGAATCTAGGGCAGTTAGAGTTAATGTGATTCTTCTTAGCATGATAACTATTTGAGAGGTTTTCTTATTAGTACAGTCTTTCCTTATTATTAGAACGCGTCTTCTTTAGTTCATCAAATAGCTACCAAAACAAAGAGACAAGAACACAAGATGTTTGGCTTTCTGCCAGGGCCAAAACCTCTCCCTCTTGGAAAGGAAAACCCGCACAAAATTCTTCTTATAGAGATTCCAATTGATGGATACCAAGACCATGACCCTTGACCTACTAGGCCACTCCAAGACTAAGACACCAATACTCTTCTTACTGTTGAGATCATCATCATCATTACTACTTCACCGAGATTATCATAATAGTACGACAAAGGTCTTTATTTTTGCACCATTGCTTGCTTCATCACCATGTCAACGAGTTCTTTCTATTGTTGCGCTATCAAGGTCATCATTGAGATCACTATTGTTGCAACACTGCTATATCGAGACTTATGACAACATCCAGTGGTAGTATGCCGAGAGAGTATCACTGAGATCCTTATCATAATAGTTATGACAAGAACGTGATTGTGTCTTTCTAATCTCCACCGAGACTGTAATTGTATTCTCCTTGCACCGAGATCACAGTTATGCCGGGAACATGTACCACTATAATGCTTATCCGAAAATCACAGTGGTCCTCCTTCTATGAAATACTGAACTGTTGCCTTTATCTGAGTTTCCTACACCATCATACATTGTCCGAGATTCTGAACTTCCTGCACCCATTCGAGATTGCAAAGACTTTTCCGAGATTCTGAGCTTTTGTGGTGACTTTAGCTGGGTATATATAGTTGTTTGTTCATGTATTCAAGCCGACATGACAGTGTGAAACGTTGTGTCCTTTTATTGAGCCGACATGACTGTCCTTTAGTTATTTAATTCAATTTAAGGCCGACATGACTGCATTTTTCATCGTGTAGCTTGTTGCCTTCTTCAAGAGGATTGTGCTTGTATTGGAGGGCTAATCTCGACTCTAGGTTGACTCATATACATTACATATATGCTCAAGAAGATCTCTTTGACTCTTTGACTTTCCTAAAGCACTTCAACATGTGCTGGACCTATGTAATGAGCAAGAAACACATTTTATAGTTTTACAAAAATAATATTTCTTTTCTTTTACAAGTACAAAGATCAAAATTACATTTATGAAGACTGGATCTAGTTACACTTTCTTCAACAGAGGGAAGCTCAATATCTAGTATCTGGAAACGGTGATGTCAAGATGTGCTCATCCTGGGATTGAAAGGTAGCAGTGCGAGAAGATAACCAATAGGTCAAAGTTCATACTACAACAAAAAGATCACTTTCTTGAGGAAGCTATGTTCAGCTGAATTTGGCAAGGCTCAATATAATGCCTTCATTGACAAAAAGTGATGTGCAAAATTGATGACCTAGAACTTGTCACAAGACTGAGGAAAGAAGATGGCTCCATGATACCCAGAAAGGAAGCGCTCTATACAATGAGGTGCGGAGGAAGGACGGAGCCATGGAGATCAAGTATGGAGACAAGCTTGAATCCTTGTGGCTATGACTTCTCTAGTACAAAAGGAAGTCAAGAATCTCCTCTGAACTTGAAAGGAGTAAAGTAGTCTCCTTGAATAGGAGCAAGGATCTATTCTCAAGTTGAAAAGGAGAATAGGGATATCCACTTTGGTTGAGAGGGAGTGATGTTGGACATCACAGATGCATTCTTGTCTTCATGTGTCATGCACTTGACCAGGACTAACAGCTGTAAGTCTAAGTGAAGGCCTTGAAGAAAGAATAATGGAGGATTGGATAAGCATTTGTGGTTTCCTTGAGGATAGAACATCCAAGAACTGACACTTTTTAAGGATAGGACAAGTGTCCAAGATAAGAATGGTCGAAGAGGACCGATATTCTTTGAGGATTCAAGATTGGAAATCCAAGATAAGGATAGTCCTAAAATGACATACTTTGTAGACATCCAGATGGGGTATGTGCCTTGTAGTAGTGTGGTATCACACATAAAGCCTTTGTTAAGAAATCTAAGGCATCATGAATTAGGTGATTTCTCTTGATTAGTAATTGCTTGTGAGAATCTTTTACTTCATTAGATTAGGATCTTTTATTTGCTAAAGTTTTTAGTGTTCTTCTTCATCAAAACAGTTACCAATGCATGAACATGAATAGACAAGAGACACAGGATGTAGACTATGAGCCAGGGCCAAAATCTCTCACTCTTTGAGAGGAAAACCCGCACAAATTCTTCTTATAGAGATTCCAATTGATGAATACCAAGACCAAGACCATTGACCTAGTTGCCACTCCAAGACCAAGACACTAGTTCTCTATCTTCTACTCTTTTTATTCTTCTTGACTCCTCTTCCTCTTTGACCTTCTTAACACTGAGATCATCTCCTCAACGAACAACAGATACACTAGAGATGAAACATGTCAATGTGGTGTTACCAAAATGTGACTACTGTAGCAGCACCAAGATACTGTGATAGATCTCAGAACAATAGCATCATCACTAGATGAAACTTCGTTGTCCCTTCATCACTCTTTGTTGTCCCTTCGTTGTCCCATCCAAACTGTTCTCCTTTTCTGTGATCTGAATCTCAAAGGGATCTGAATTCCCTTGACTGTGAGACAGCACCAGAATCGCAGTCTCCTTTCTTTTCTGAATTGTGTCACTGTAGTCTCCATAGAGATATCCGAACTAGGCCTTACAAATTCAAAGATGTATCGAACTTTACTCTGCCACTGTCCATCCAAAATCACAAAGACATCTAAACTATCTTCTCTGTGGAGATCCGAACTATGTATTGTACCCATTCGAGTTCCATCCGAACTTGTCTCTATCTTTGTTCACCAAAAATCTCAGAGATATATCGAACTGTTGACTGTGTTTATGCGAAAATCCTTCACACCTATATGTAGTGGTTGGTCCTCCATAAATAAGTTGATATGTGTATCTTGAACAGTTGTGTCTCTTATTTGAGTGGGTCGACATGAGCCTTCTATTTCAATTTGAAGCCAACTAGAAGAGGAGAATCATGTGCTTGTCTTGTAGGGCTTATAGACTCATGACATTGACATTAATGACAAATCCTAAGGCTCTCAATGGGAGCCATCCAAAAATAAAATCTCTTGCTCATGAAACCCATGAAGCAAGCAATACAAAATAATTTTATTTCCTTCTTTATATCATTTTACAAAATTCACAACTACAAGTCATTATGAAGACCAAACCTAGTTACACTTTTCAACAGCACCCTAGCATAATGTTCTTGAATAAAGTAGAGCATGTATAGTTAGGCCTCAAAGACAATGCTAGTTGACCATAATGTTGATGCTTGCAGCTGGCTTATCAATCCAATTCTTCTTATGAGAAATTTTCAAATGGAGTATTGTCCTTGTTCCGATTGGACAACTATGAATACCTCCCTAGTTAAGAGGGAGTGTTGGAAAAGGTAACTAATTTCAGTCTTCATAATTGTCATTTGACTCATGGCATAATGCAATTTTTATGTATCTATCAAAAGAAGAAAGAAAATGATTTTTGTAAAGCATGGGTTTCATGCTCAAGTCATTTGTCATTAGGCCAAGCATCCATTGAATGCTCCTAAGTTTTACATTGAGTCAAATTGTCCTTGTCATATTGTAAAAGTTCCATTCGGCCATTTGTATCAAAAGAAGAAAAGCTATTTTTATAAATAGAAATGTCTAGAAGGCTCCCAAGACCAAGTCGGCCTGCCCAGAATAAGTCGGCCTAGAGAGGGTAATGGAGCCTCTTGGAAGGCTATATAAAGGAAGAACTTCGAACTACTTGGACACATATCAGGCATCATCATCTTTGGATTAGATCTGCAATTGGAAAAGAGAGTGAAAGTCCTAGAAAAGCAAGAAAAATGCTAGCTAGAATAAGCCGTAGAAGAGTTCGGAGGTCTGAAATTTGTCTACTTTAGCTCACACTTGCAAGAAACCTAGGGTTTCTGGGAATATTTCAGGTGTGAATGTTGCAATATAGCTGCAGATTCTTCTTTGGGGTCTGAAAGGCTAGAAGAACCTTGCTTTTGGAAGAATATTGTTTCGCTGCTCTTGGAGAAGGATGGTTGGTGGCTAGCTTGGTTCTTGATGGTAGAACTAGTCTAGGTTTCTAGTCTTGGAGGTCTCCCTTGAAGTACATCTATAAGAAGAGAAGTTTTGTCTCAGTTTTCCCCTTGGAGGGGTTTTTCCCTAGCTTGAAGCCTATATCTTGTGTTCATTTTTGTATGGTTGAGATCTTCATTGTGTTGGCATTTATTTGTTGACAAGAACATAAACATAATCAAGAAGAAGAACATAATGTCTCAAATAACTATCTTGTAAGGAAAAGTTAAATTAAATGTTGCCCTAATTGATTTTCCAATAATACATAATGCATCATCACATTTTAAAGAAATAACATACTGAAAAATCTTGATGGTTGTCCCAGATTTCAATTTCCATGGTAAAATCTTTACGTTAAATGTGTGTGGGTGCCATTGCATCTTTTCCATTTTAATTAAGAATATGTTTGCAACAATTAGCCGTACAAGGCTAAAACCAACACATGGGATGAGAAGTGGCTTATCTAATGGACGATCATGGCTTGGTTTTTGTTCATGTTGGCATATCTTGGTTGATAGAGCTTTGGGGTTTAGGAGTCTGTTGTTATGATACAATGGTTGATGGTTGTGAGGCACTCCTTGGTATTATCGGTAGATGATTACGTTCTTCATGGCTAGCCTTAGTCTCCTCTCATTATGACCATGGCTTCTAATGAGTTTAACACGAGATACCACCTTTATCACGATGGTAAAAAACCTTGTGGGGTAATCCTTGATGGCACACATATGAAGATGATTTATTACTATGCTCTTTGAGCATCTTATCCCATAGGAAAGTTTAAGTAAAAATTCACAAGCCCCATCATTCATGTAAAGTTCCATATTATATTTCTTCTTACCACATGCATAAAAAAGTACATATGTTGATAGAGAGATTATAATATTATTATATTATAGGGGGATGAGAGGTGAAGGGGGGCACAAAGGACTTTGTTACCTCAACCTTTGGGGCAGTTCATCGCCCACCTGGCAAAGAATGGGAATGATATGGCACAACTGATGCATTGAGAGCCATGGGAATCCAAACAATTGTAGAGCATCATTTGTATCCATGGGCACCTTCAACACCCACAGAGCTCCTACACTTTTCCCTATATCATTTACGGGATGATGCACCTGGACAAGCATGCCCCCAGTCGGCTTAACAATACTACAGGGTCAGGTAGTTGATCTAGAGCCCAAATGAGGTTTTCTCATACCTTGAGAGATGGGAAGGCTAGCACCATCTTTAGTGCCCTCAACATTGGAGCAGAATCGAGCATGCACACCACTAGGAGACCCATGAGACCCATTTTTGTGCCCCAAATCCAAACTTGGGGTCCACAAGATGATTATGACAAAGATCTAGGGGTCAACCCCTAGATAGTGATTTTAGAGGGCTTCTAAACTTATCTTGACACCGTTTGCCCTCAACGCTTGCCTAGAAGAGGCTCACTCATGGATGACGTCAGCTTTTCTTCCATTATGGCTCGGAAGTGTGGGAGAAATCTTATATTTTTGCATTGGCTACTAGGTCCACTGGTGACCTAGTTTATGTGCACATTATTTTATGATTTCCTTAGGGGCATTAGGCTAAAATTACATTGACTCATATAAATAAAGGAGAGATCATTGTTGTATCTCATCATCACACACTTGGAGATTTCAGCCACTCTCTCTCGAGAAATTTCGGCCCTCTTTTCTTGTGGTAAAGATTGGATCTCTTTGATATTTGGAGCTTATTTTTGTTGTCTTTGGAACTATTATTTGGACAAATGGATGGAATCTTTGCATATTATCTTGTAAGTGTACCTAATTGTTGAATATCTATTTTCTTCATGTCTAATGTATGGAATAATGTTGATTCTAGGTTACTCTAATTTTGCCCTAATTTGTTGAAGATATATTTAATGTTATCTAGATGATCTATTGCATGCATTACTCATATATCATGTGAATGAATTGTCCTATTGGTGAACTCCTAGTAGCTCTCCCATGAAAATCCATGGTCATTGCATAGGTAATTGTTGAAATTTTGGTTGCTAGGGCATCAAAATCTTGGCCTCCTTGGAATCTTATTGGCTGACCTATCACATTATAGACTCCACTTGCCCAAGAACAGGCATTGGCCCTTCTTTGTTGATGATCACTTTAACTTTTATCCATAACTTTTATTTTTTCTCTTTGCCCTAATTCAGTGCCTTTAAGCCCAAGCGGCCAAGCTAGGGCTTGGCGCAAATTCCTAGGGGTGAGGAATTTTTTAAGTTGGAGAGTCTAAAAGCCAAAAGGAGAGTGGTTTCCGCACAATCTCTCTTTTTGGTAGGCATTCACTTTAATTTCATCCATAAATTTATTTGCCCTAGTTACTAGCCCTAAGCTAACCCTAGTTTGGATTTAGCTTCAACTTGGGGAATTTTTGTAGGTTTCATGAGCCTTGAAATTGCTAATATACATTTGTTGGAAACCTTTTTTCATGGCCTTGACCTTTGGTTACACCAACACTCAACTCATCAATCAAACCCTAGATCTTGTGCCTCATCAAATAGGCTTATATAAAGAGAGTGAATTGCCTCTGATTGGAGCCTTGAACCTAAATTGTGCCTCTCTTGTAGAAAGCTTTATTATGTCACCTTATGCCTTAACCTTAGAACATCCATTAGGTGACCTTCTAACATATTGGGACTCCTCCCATCAATGAAAATCTGTAAAGAGCAAGGGGTTTTGGCTGTGGTGATAGTGGGCGACTACCCCATTCTTGTCCCTTGATCTAGTGTTAGCCTTGTGTGGTGCCCCTCTCCAAGGCCTACTAGATTTTGTGGCAATATGTATGCTTCAACATTCTAGTCCAAAAGCTAGTTGTAACCATTCTCATACCCTAGCCCACAAAGAATAAAAATATAGGGGGGCATAAAGTAGTTGGTGGGCCACACTTCATTCATGAATTGATCATGTTGGGGATGACTTCATCTAGCAATATCACATAGTTGGATTTGGTTTTATTTCAAAGGTTGTTGGTGCCATACATGGTTGCATCCTCCGTTTTTATTTAGTTCCATGTACATTTATGAATATATATTATTGATGAAGCTCCATTTTTTACCACATGAAGTAGAAGCACACATCTATTAATTTCTAAACATAGAAGAAATATATATATATATATATATATATATATATATATATCCAATTTTAAGGTCACAGCCAAGCCAGACACAAAATTGGTGTATGAGACACCCTTGTTTGTGGGACAAGGGACCCACCTCCAAGCCAAACACATACATACTAAGTCTACGAAGGCATACATACTCTACCCCCCTCTGGTTTTGAACCTGTGACCTCTTAGGAGGAAACACATGCTCTTAACCATTAGGCCCACTCAAGTTGTATTCATATATTGAGTGGTTGGACTAGAGTCTCTATTTGAACAGCAGCTCGCTCACTTCTAATGTATGATTGGAATTGGGAGAACTCCCCTTCCCCTGCCACCACCCCACTTGGAGCTTAATGGAAGATATCTTGGACGTGTTTCAAGAACCAACAATTTCTTGGGAGCGAGGATGTTTGTAAATCTTCTTATTCCCTTTCCCTTTGTTACTGAAATAACTAGATTAATATTTCAAGAATTAAAAGTTGGTGTACTCCCATCTTCCATGTCATGTTATAATTATAACTTTGCTGATAAATACATTTTCTTTCTCTACTCATGGATTAAAGCTTCTCATGCATAGTTCTTGAGAGCTATAACATCATCAAATATTGGATGTTTCTTTCTCTACTCATGGATTAAAGCTTCTCATGCATAGTTCTTGAGAGCTATAACATCATCAAATATTGGATGTTTCTGCACATGCAACACTCTAGCACAACTTTTCCAACATTGGGCAGCAAGGAAAAGGAGAATTTAGCTTATACTTTAAGTGATATTATCTCCTTGCCATCTTCAGAACACCCTCCCTTTTGAACCTTGTTATGACTCTATTCACCAAATGAGGTTGGCACTAATTTCCCATCCACTTTTAATTCTGCAACTATTTCAATCCTGTTTTGTTGGAAATTACCCTTCACACCTTGCACTTCATAGTTTTAATTTCCATCAGCCCTAATTAGAGAAGCCTCCATTGAGCTCGAGGAGAGTCAGCCTCAAGAGCAGAGGAGGGTTGGCGACGTGATAGTGGTCAGCCTCCTACTTACAACAGTATATCTTCTAGATGCTCTATAAAAGACACTTTCATGATGACAAATTGAGTGGAAACAGGTAAGTTTGAGAAAGGGCTTTATTGGTTTTGTTTGTTATTGAAGATCTTGTGAAGGCTATGAAATTTTAAGGGCTTCTATTCATGTGTGGCATTCCATTCATGCCATATTTCTGAATTTCTATTGCTGGAGCTTAATTCAAATGCTGCTGCAATAAGGGCCTCACTTTAGGGCAGATTTGCAAATGAAGCAGAACATTGAAGAGGTGATTTCTAATCAATTCTCTTGTTGTTTTCTCTTTGGTTGAATAGTTATTGTGATCTCATTTCATTGAAAGGTAGAACACTAATTCTCAGCTTGAAGTAAGATCAACCTTCACTGTCATTGCAGGTGCATAAGTAAGGCACCTTTGCAAGGGCCCACATCCTTTCATTTTCCAGCAATCTGATATAGCCGTGTTTATCATCTCAGATATTATGTAGCAGGACTGAGTCCTAAATATGAGCTAGACAGGGGTTGCAGACCTTAGAACAGAAGTGTTTAGAAGGCCAAGCCACAGAGCAGAGGTGAGTGCTTGAAGAGGAAGATACAATGCAGGATTTGAAGCAGACTAAGGCCTGGTTAGTGGGTTGTGGAAGTTGCTACAAGCAACCCTAACCAAGGCCAAGGGTTTCAAGTCGATACATGCACAGAATCAGAGAAGGTATGTGGAGCCCTAGCTACAGGGCAGACTTAGAAGGCCCAGCTCTGTGCAATAGAGGAGCTATTTCAGAACAGAGGGCAGCATACTCAAAGCCTTAGATCAGTTCAAATGGGACTGAAGATTTGGCAGATTTGAAGATGGAGTATCAGTGCAGGAACAATTAGCAATGCAAGAACAGAGCAACAGTGCAGGATTGAGGAGTCAAGGTGGACAGAATTGAAGGACACTCATGGTCTGTTGGAGGGCAGCGAGAGAGTGATCCTTGTTGGCCTAAGTGCAGCGACCTGAGAAGGACCCTAGGCCTGATAGAAGTGGCGGAGTTGGAGCAGCCTAGAGAACAACTTGTGGAGGATTGTAGAGGCTTGTTTCAAGCCCTAAGAAACAAGTCTCTTGAAGGACTAAGGGATTGTTAGAAGTGGCAGAAGATGAGCTCATAGGTCTGATCAGCCAGGAGCAATTTGTAGCCCTAGACTTGCCTTTTGTAGAAGGACATCTACAACAGAAGTTGGGCAGTCCTCCATGCCCTAAGTTCATTGTTGGAGAAGCGGCATTCGACAGTGATAGTGGGAAGCCCTCCAGCCCTAAGCGTGTCTTCGCCGGGCAACACAAGAAGGCACTAGTGGCAAGAAAGTCCCAAAAGAGCTGAGGAGCAGCAGTGGGCCGTTGAGAGTTGTTCACAAACGGAGTTGTGAACAACTCGAGAAGAATCTCACTATGTTGATGCGTTGAAGGACAAATGATCAGCTAGAGAGCAGGTGGAGCCAAGTTCAGTGGCCTAATGGAGTTGGTTCATTGATAGAGGTAGATTGGAGTTGTTGTAGATCGGGAGCCGAAGGTACGGGAAGATGTGTTCAGTATACTATTGAGGAGTTGTGAAGGTGCACAACATCAGTGAGATGATCAGTGTATCTTGTGCTTGTATGTACTTGCATCAGTGGATGTATATGGGCTATTATCCCTAGTATGGGAGCCCTAGACAGTTGTATTATCATTTTGTTCATATAACAAAGATGGGTTGAAAAATTTTAAAAATTGTCATGTGCGCTAGTTCATTCATTGATGTGTTATTTTCCGATGTGCAAAGTACGATAAGTTGAGGCATTCGAGTTGGTTATGACAGGTTTTAAGACACTACCTCAGAATCTCATATGCCATGGAAAATTCAACAACCCCCACCACCTAGCCCACCTCAAACCACACGTTTATTTGATAAAGGTGATTCCAGCATCTTTACTTCCTTCACTCGATAGGCACTCCCACCAGAAACCCTTTTTTCATGCCTCGATTCAGTTGATGCCAACTATACTTGCCTTTCTTATGCAAATTGGGAAGTTGCTCTTCAGTGTCATCCCATCACACCACATCCACCTCGCCCCCATGAAAACTAGATCTTGTCTTATAAACAAATGGTATGATGATGGCTACAAACTTCTCCATAGCCAACTTCGTCATGCTTTTTTGCATACCCACCCTGTTGAAAATTGTAACTACATTCTGTTGGATGGTGTTGTCATTGATGTCAACCCTGGGATTTCAATGGGTTTAACTTTGACTAAAACACTAGTCATTGATGAATTGATAATGGACGCTTCTTATAATGGTTTGGAATCTGGATTACATCAAGTTGGAAGCTACATTGTTGGATGGTTGAAAACCCAAGTCCTAGGTTTTGGGTTCCCTGGACTGAGGATGCACCCCGACCTTGTCAAGAGTTTTTGAAGGGTTAAAATATTGAGTTTGACTTTGAAATCCACGTCATTGGATTCACCTTGTCGAGATCTTTTCAATGGTATGTGGTACACCACATAAGTCTTCCTAGTTTGAGAGATAACTGAGTTTGACGTCAAAGACCCCATTTTCTAGGCTAAATCCTCAAGGGGTGGTGACTTGGCATGTTTCTCTTGGTTGTAGGCATCCAAATTAAGTATGATGAGTTTCTTGTCTCCTACAAGCCTAACTTACACACCAAAAGGTTAGCACATCCATTTCTTAGGGCATAAGAAAACTTTTTAATAACACTTATTAAATGAAATTAACATAAGACTCCTCTAATGTCTACTTAGAAGCCCACATATTAACTGTTGAAGTTTCCAAGTCTAATAGCTAGAAACCCTCCATGTACTTTCTGATATATTCCTTCCTACTTGTTCTGATTAATTAACAAGCTATTTACCATGTAAATACTGAAAATAAACACAAGTACATGCTCAACACATTACAGATCATCAACTAAAGGAGACAGAAAAAAGCACACAAATGACACCGTTATTTTTGGACTAATGTCCCCGGAAAAACCCAATGCGGGAAAACTGGTGTAGCTATTTGAGGGTTTGATTTATTAAGTAGTTTCAGAATACAATCTGGGTGTCAAATTCAGCTCACCCAACAGAGAAATCTTGGCAATAGTACCTCTCCTTCTAAGACAGATGCTCTAGCTGAAACCCTGGATAAACACTCCAGCAGCTCCTCAACTCCAATGCGCCCCACGAAAAACTCCAGTGTCAGCCTCTAGGGACTGTGCTAGCCTCTTTTTCCCTTTGCATCAACTTTCCCAGCAGTTCCAGCTGTTCCCTGCAGTTCCAGCTTCTGCCCTCTGCGTCAGCTTTCCCGACAGTTCCGGCAGTTCTCGTTATTCCTAGCAATTCTGGCTTCTGCCCTTTGCGTCAGCTTTCCCGGCAGTTCCAGTTTCTGCCCTCTGCGTCAACTTTCCCGGCAGTTACGGTAGTTCTGGCTTCTGCCCTCTGCGTCAGCTTTCCCGGCTGTTCCGGCTTCTACCCTCTGTGTCAGCTTTCCCGGCTGCTGCGCTGATCCTCTTGGCACTATCTTTGCCTCTTTGCTTATGTATTCATTACCCCTCAGCTGCAACTCCAGATCACTCTCTCAACTTTCTCAGCAAACCCAGCCCCAGAAAGTCGAAATCTTAATCTCTTGGTGTGTTCTCCAAGTGACCCTCAAGCTTCTTCTTATACTTTTCTCGTTGACAGATCAACGGCCAAGATTAAGTCCCTAATCAACGGCTTAAGATTAGATCTGGCTTGATCCATGACTTTTGGACCATTCTAACACAGTTTTGTATTAATTCACATTAATATTTTAATTTCCCTAAGTTTAGACTTTGGGACTCTATTAAAAATATTAATTATTTTAATATCTCCCAAATTGTTTAGAATCCGTCCAAACCCTTTCTGGGTATTGGAGATCTCATGTGCCTTAGCCTCTCCACCAAATTTTGTGGCTAGAGCACATTCGATGCTACCCCAAATCAAGATTAACCTAACCACAAACTATAAAAAAGAAACCTTAAGTTTCTCTCAAATTACATCAACTCTCAAACAAACATAACTATGAAATTGTCCTGAAATTTTCGGCCTACTGAAGAAGCTCCAAGGTAAAAACAAGTTAGGAATAAGGCAACAAAGTTATGTTGATACTTTGGACATCAGATTTTCCTCTTCTACTCAGCCTTCAAGGTAAGTCCTCTTGTTGATTTGTGTGTGTTTATGTCTTGTTTTGGTTGGGCAATCTCTTGTGTGCAGAACCTGCGGCTAGGGTATCTCACCTTGTTCAAACCATTCGGCATCTATTCCAGGACTAGGCTCTCCAAACAGAATTTCAATTATCCATTTAAGGCATACATTTTTCAGCATGCTTTTGTGTGGGGCTAATTTCAGGGTTTCGGCCTTAATTTGGACTAGGGCAGCGTGTTAGGCCTTAATATTTTAGGGCACAGCCTTCAGGACCTTCGGTCCTTCTTCCCTATGTATTTTTTTTTGGATTAGGGCTTGAAGAATAATTTAGCACTTCATTTAACTTCTGTTAGGGCAATGAAGCTTAAGTTAGGGCAGTGCGGCTTACCTCTTATGTTTTTAAGTTAGGTTTCCTTGTCATTCATTAGGGTGAGGTTTAAGAACTTATTCCTATACTTAATCAAAACAAGTTCCAGGATTGTCCTAGAATTATTTTTGTACAGACCTGTGTAATTAAGATTCCTATTTTGTGTTCTTATAGGACTTTAGGCCTCCCTTCTAGGACTAATCCTAGGGCAGCGAAGTCAAAGAAAGACTTTTAGACTGCAATTCTAGGATTGTGCATTGACCATCCATGACATATTGAAACAAAAATCAAATTGGTTGTTGACCTTGGCATTGACACATAATCTTCACATTGTTGATTTGTAATGGTATTTTTGTTTGAAGGTGTGAAAACTTCAAGACTCTAGAATCCTATTGCAGCTACTGGAAATTATTCTTCTAATTGTTAATTTATTTGCTATGGAAAATACTGAATAAATCACACTGCAACCTTCACAAATAAAATAAAAAATCTGCGTAAGATAAAAACTCAAAATCTGAGAAATATGCTAGCACTTGACACCGTCATTTTTGGACAATCATCCTCAGAAAAACCCAACTTGGGGAAATCGGTGCAGTAGGTGAGGGTTTTTATTATTAATCAACAATGAGAAATTTTGAGTACAACTGGATGCCCAAACTAACAATCCACTACAAGAAATCTAGCCACAAAAATTAGTGAAACAAATATTGTCTCACCTGGCACTAACCCAACTCCGAAACTGACTCTAAATGGGCTCCACGAAACCCCTACATCAGCCTCTATGTCAAACTGCGCAGGCACTAGAACACTCTGCCTGGAACTACAACTAATCATGTTGTCTGCCCAATCCAACCTCTAAGAATGACTCGTTGCACCTTCTAGAAGTCTTCCTGGCCTCCAACAACTAAATCGTCCCTCTGTTTAGCTAAATCGAACTCAGCCTCTGAAGCTTCTGCACAGCCTGAATGAAAAAACTCGGCCCCCTATAGCTGACTCTTTGGATCTAGAAGACTTCCTGCGGACTCACTGTCCCTGCCCCTCACTGTCTTTGCTTCTTTCTCAGGCTTTCCAGCAACTGCTACTGTTCTCTGGAAATCAAACTGCCAAGGAAATCGAACTCCACAAGTGTGTTCTCCATCTACCCATTGACTTCTTCTTATAATCCTCTGTTGGACCTCCAACAGCGAAGATTAAAACTTAATCAAGGGCCTATATTAATTTCTGGTCGATCCGTGTGAGTTTCTAGGTGATTCACACCTTATCTCAATTAAGTTTGATTAATTAGCCACTTTTCCTAAGTTAAGACTTAAGAAAGGTTTAAAAATAGGCTAATATCTAATTAAGACACTTCTAGGTTGAATTTTCAGAAACGATTTCAGGGTTATGGAGAACTACTCTATTTTAGCCTCTCCACAAAGTTTCAAGACTGGAACACCTCTGATGCTATAGAAACTAACACTCCCTCTTAGCAAGGAAGGTGTTCTCTCTAGTGCTGCACATTTTGTCACAACACCCTGTCTCTGTACCACTCTATCATGCTACTGATGTTTGGCCACTATGACTGACTGCCATGGCCCACCAACTACTGTGCAACTCTGATGCTGCATTTGTGCTACTACTAAAACTTACCATATTGTTGCCAACCTTACATCTGCACAGCGACTCCCTCTCAACTGTTGTTGCTGCAACTAAGAATCATCCTAAATACTAAATCAACTGTGTTCAGTATGATGCATTTGTCTCCCGAGTCCTTACTGCTATTAGCTACTGCACTGTCCACTGAAGAATCTGCATTGTTGTTGAATCTGCACTGCTGCCAACACTGCACTGTGCTCCTCAACACTTGACTGTTACTAGTCTGCAACTGTCACCCTAGAATCAGAGTGCATCACTGACACTAATCCATCCTGCTACTAAATATTGTGGGCTGCCATAGCAAGGTAATGATCCATGAGGAGGCCACCTCAATGGACCCTACTAATCTTTGTAGTTCTAGACTACAGCTCCATGTCGCCCCACTGCACTCCTGGAGGTATAGCTACCATCATAGCAAAGTCTTCCTCCAGCCTAGAGGACAACTTGTCTATCTCAGTTGACGCTGTCGCCTAGTCCTACTTCTCCTGCGTGTCCTTTTTCTTGAGAGAACACTACGTACTGTAGTGACCAAGCTCACCACATCTTAAGCACTTGACCTTTGACAGGTCCTTCTTCTTCTTCTTTTGCTCCCCTTGCCTCTCACTGGGACCCTTAGATGTTAGGGCCACATTCTCCTCTTCCTTCTCACTCTTCACGGTTTTGCTGCTACTACCACTGATGGTGCTCCTTAGCAGAGCTCACCTCAATTTCTCCTGCTACAGATCAGACCACATCCTGTCCCACCCAAGCAAATTATCTCTGCCCAACATGCTTTGGTCAAATACTTGCCAATCTTCCGAGACATTGTCCGGTGCCAATCGTACAAGCTCTATGGGTTGGGGCGCCTCCCCAATGGCTGCTAGTTGATTTCTGACCTCCTGAATCTTGGTGAGGAAGGGATCTATACCTTCACCCTTCTGCATCCTGATGGTTCTCATCTTCTCCTAGAGGAACATCTTTCGCTACTCAGAAGGAACTCTGATATAGCGTGAAGAAAGCTATCCACATTTTCCTAGAATTATTCTTACCAGAAATATGCAAGACTATATGATCTCGGACTCCATCCAAAATCATCAACTTCGCCTTCACCATTTCCTTTTTATACTCCTTTAGCTGATCTACATCCTAGGGAACTGCTACAACATTGTCCACATAGGCTTTCAGGCCATGTTCATCTATAAGGAAGGACATTCTTGCCTTCTAGATGACATAGTTGGAGGCTCCCTCCAACCTATCCTAATCTCTAAGCCCAGTTGTGGCCATCTTTGAAACTGTCGAAAACTTCCTCTTTCCCTCTGCTTGGTTTTTGGTTTTGCTATTTGCACTCCCTTCTGGAGTGAGGAAATATGCTCTCAGCTATTGCCAATCTACAACTGGAAAATCGAACTTCTGAAACTCTAAGTCCCCTAAGAGAAATTTTCCCTTTGTGTGTGTTATTTCTCTTCCACACGACGTTGATTCTACTATTGCAAAACCCCCTGCGTCCAAGCAAGGAATTTGCTCAGGGAAAATCTGAGTTGTTGTTGCTCTCTTTGCCTGCTATAATCACTATTCTGGGCAAATCGACTTTTCTGCCACCCTGCAACTGAAAATCGAACCCTTGCCGAGTAATTCACACTACTTGGCTAGGCCCTACGGAGCCTATAATAATTTCATCCTGCTACTCCCTCTGAACAGCGAAATTCTCTGCTTTCACTTCTGAGCTTACTGGTTGATCAATCACGCTCTAATATCATGTGAAAATTTCAAGACTCTGAAATCTTATTGCAGCAACTGGAAATTATTCTTCTATTTGTTAATTCGTTTAACAATTTATTTGCTACGACAAATACTGAATAAATCACACTACAACATTCACAAATAAAAATAAATTGTGGAAGTTAAACTAGAAATCTGAGAAATATGCTAGCACACACAAAAATTTGACATCATTATTTTTGGACAATTGTCTCTAGAAAAACCCAACTTGGGAAAGTCGGTGCAGCAGCTGAGGGTTTTTATTATTAAGCAGCAGCGAGAAATTCGAAGTACAACTGGATGCCCAAACTGGCAATCCACTATGGGAAATCTGGCCACAAAAGTTAGTGAGACAAATATTGTCTCACACAGCATTGATCCAGCTCCAAAACTGGCTTTGAATGGGCTACATGAAACCCTGCATCAGCCTCTACGCCAAATTTGCACAGGGACTAGAATGCTCTAGAACAGCTACTGATCAAGTGGTCTGCCCAATCCAGCCTCTGAGAATGACTCGCTAGCATCTTTCAAAAATCTTCCCAGCCTCCAACCACCGAATTGTCCCTCTATCTGCTAAATCGAACTTTGGCTCTAAAGCTTTTGCATTAGCCCTGCGCAGCATCACTGAGGAAACACGACCCTCCTATAGCTAACTCTCTAAATCTGAAAGACTTCCTCCGGACTCACTGTCCCTGCCCCTCACTCTCTCTGCTTCCTTCTCTGGCTTTCCGACAACTGTTGTTGCTCTCTGAAAATCGAACTGCGAAAGAAAAAGAACTCCACAAGTGTGTTCTCCATCTACCCATCAACTTCTTGTAATCCTTTATTGGACCTCCAACGACCAAGATTAAAACTTAATCAAGGGCCCAGATTAATTTCCTGTTGATTTGTGTGAGTTTCTAGATGATTCACACCTTATCTCAATTAATTATATTAATTAGCCACTTTTTCTACATTTATACTTAGGAAATGTTTAAAAATAGGCTAATAATCTAATTGAGACACTTATAGGTGGAATTTCCATAAACGATTTCTGGGTTATGGAGAATTCATGTGTTTTAGCCTCTCTGCAAAGTTTCGAGACTAGAACACCTTCAATGCTACAAAAACTAACAGAAGGTTTAAAAGGCAATAACCTAATATTCATTGTCAGGCCCTATGTGTTGTGACAGTGACATAATTTGATGAACTTCACCATAACTTAACATCTGATATTACATTGACAATGGTCTTAGGGACACTTAGCAACATGTATACCTAACAGTTATTTGACACAGTGACTTGAGACACAATATGGTCATACAAGCGTAACAATTGACTTGACAATATCTCTCTTTGTATAACAACAGTTAGATAGAAACTTGATCTGATTGGATTGACAGTATGAATTATAGAATCCTTGTTGGCAATTAGTTCAGCTATAATATATATATGGCAATAGCAGTGTTTGGATTGACATGACAAAGTGACTAAAGTTCACACAAGATAACTTCATAGTGGCTTGACATTGCTTGTGTTGCCGAAGCACTAGATAGTCACCTGACATGACAATCTTAAAGCCTTGACAATGCACTATGAGATTGTACATCTATAGTGACCTCAGATAGGGAATCTTAAGTAGTGATTTGAATTGACTGCCTAATACATATAGTTGACCTTATCGATAGAATTGTTATAACTATGATTTGACATACTATCTTGACTTGACAAGCAGTAATAATGACCTAATCTATTGACTACAGTTAACCTATTCTTGACATAGACTATGATGACATAGGAACTTGTATTAGGAATCTTATAGTGATGACCTAAGGGATGTATTATCTTAGTGACATAATCGTGGCCTCACAAGGTAGCAGGTCTTTGAGGGCAATATCATCTTGTTGTACAATGATCCAAAATGGATTTTGGGTAAGCTCCTAAGTCTAAATGTTCCTCACAAACGAAAATGAAAGTCCAAGGAAGTTCCTGGACAAAGCCCCATTACAAAGATCTTTTCATTCTGAATCTAATGCAACTTGAATGGCCAAAAATGGACTTAGGATCCAGAAGTTATCGCTCAAAGAAGATGCCCTTTGTTCTTTGGAAAAAGAGGCAAAATCTCCTAAAAATGGCAAAAAACCCTTATAAAGGGAAATCGCATCGGAGAAGGGTCAAAGACGCGGAGTTAAGCGGAAAGGGGAGAAACCCCCGATTGTCGATCTCCAATATATCGGGTTGGAGATAAGCTTGTGTGCGATGGCGAGACCCCGGGCTACGCGATATGCTGATTGCCGATGATCAGATCAGCAAATTAGTATCGGCGATAGCATGAGACAAAGGGCAGACCCCCTGGGCCAATGCGACTTGCGATTGCGATTTATCGCATTGCAGCGATATACAAGGGGCGATAACTCCGAACCCAATGGATTCTATAGGCGCGGGTTGATAAAATTTGAGTTCTGGTAAACTAGACTTTTCTGTGTATTAATGCTTTTCGGTGAAAAACCAAAAAACAAAGGAAAGGCGCCAAAGCGATAAAACCGGACCCGAAGGGAAATTTAGGCGCGATCTATATAATTTGAGTTCCGTAAAGGCGGATTTCAGGCGGGCCTCAAGCGGTAAATGGTTTTGGGCTGGCTCCGCCCACTTCCACACACTAGGCAACACGTGGTTGGCGGAGGAGAGAGGAAAGCCGCCTTTTCGGGCGGGTAACCCCCGTATTCTTAAGCCGCCCGAAATTGGATATCGACTGTTGATTGGAGATCCCGTAGATCGATGGTGGGGAGTGTGCTAGCGACAAAAGGCGGACCCGAAATGATTATAAAACAGATGCGATAAATTTTGAAATCCAATAAAAGAATTTTTATGGGTTTTTCAATCATTTCCCATGTATTTGGGATTTTACCTAATATGCCTGTGCGATGCGATATAACGCCTAACGGCGGACCCAATAGGGATTTAGGGGCGATTGAATGGGATTTCAAGTCCGAAAAACACGCTCAATAGTGTATTTTCGGGAAAATCCCTGTGTAATGGATTTTTCTCTATTTTCGGCTTATTGCCTGGAAAATGGCCCCGATCCCTTGTAATAGCTCCTAATCATCATTCCACGCTACAAGCGGGCGTTTTTGGCAAACGATGAGGCATTTGAAAGCCACAGAGCCGCAGAGCCAGATGGCCAATTGAACGGACAGCGCAGAGAAGCCACAGAGTCGCAGGGGAATGATTGAACGCAGGGAAATGGCTGGGGAAGCCGAAAAGCCAGGAAAATGCCTCAAAGGAGCCCAGAGAGCTCAATTGAGGAGGCAGTTGTAAGCTGAAGGCAGAGAGCAGTGAGAGCGTAAAGCTACTGCGCAGAGCAGTTGAGGGAGTCTTTGGGGTCACTTGGAGGTCAAGTGAAAAGCCAGAGAACTGAAGGTTGCAGAAAGCCAAAGAAGTCAGCGCTGAAGAGCAAGCCAAAGCCAGAGCTGGAGAGCCAAAGCCAGAGCCAGAGCCAGAGCTTCAAGAGCCAGGGATAAAATGGTGTCTAAACCCATTATTTCTGTGTAAAACAGTGGAGTTGAGCCAAGGGCTTGTAAAAGGACTTATACCATAATCCCAAAGAGCCTAGTCGAGTTGACTAGAGCTCACAGAGACATAGCCCAAGAGTTCTGGGTGAACTCCTAATTAAATTGTTCTCTTATGTGCGTTTGTTATTTGCTGCATTGTTTCATTGTTATAGGTTTTATATCAGTCTACGCAAATCAATTTACAACACATAAATAGCTTAAAACAACCATAAGCATGCACCTTATTTTGAAGCACATTATTAATTTTGCATTGGTTAATTATAAGGACTTGAGAATATTTAAGCTTTGGAAGTAGGAGAGGTTCTTGTAAGTTAGACAAGAAGCCTAAGTGCCCCATTTTCAGATCATACAACTTATTGAAATGAAGATGGATAACATTGTATGGCTAGTGATCAGAAGTGAAAAGACATATGTTGGTAGTCGTTCTTGGGCAAAGCTTGAGAGAGTTGCAAGAGGGTCATAGGGATGACCTAAGGCATCTAGGATTGTGCCATCACTGGACACCGGTGCCCGATATTCGTAGGAGCATTAACAGCTTGATTCAGTGATGGTGGTAGCCAGCGTTGTAAGCACATGAACGCTCGCCTATTCATGTGCAATGTAGTGATTCAATGGCCTATGTGAGCAGTGACACGCAATGATGTGCGGTGGTCAGTGGTAGCAGTTTGTACAGTGATGAGCAATAGTTACAATGTGCAGATGTCAGTTGATTTGGCAACATTGATTGTCAGGGTTTGATGTGCAGTGCAGTGATCAGTTTGTGCAGCATCGTGCAGTGATTAGTTTGGACAGTTTTGTACAATGATCAGTGGCTACCAGGATTTGACAGGTTATACAGTACATAAACATCCTTTATTCAGCTATCTTATATTGATTCAAAGCACAGGGGTATCCAGTCTGAAAATTGTGAAACGTGGTCTATCGGTTCTTCAGGGTTATTGGAGTCACCTTCAAGTTGTGGCCTAAGAACACTTCAGGGCCGCAGGGTGGTGCTAGGGCTAGTTGTAGCCAGCACATGGCATTGGGGCGTCCATTCAGTTGAAGTTGATATAATATAGTGCAACGAAGCATCCTTCCAACCGCAGCTGGCAAACAGAGTGATGGGGCACTCGTCAGGTTGTGACCTAACTTACAGGGTGCCCTTCCTGTTGCAGCAGGGTATTAGAGTGTAGTAGAGTCCCACAGGTTGTAGCCTGTAAATCATGGGGTTGGAGCCTCCTTCAGTTGGAGTTGAAAATTTTATGTAATTATTTTTTTTAAGAGAAGACAATTACTAAGAAGCATTCAGTGGTTTTTTACCTAGAGAGGGTTTTCGCCTAAAAATATTTGTCTATAGTCTCTATTTTCTGCAATGTTGCATGGTGTTGTTTATTGGTTTTGTTATCTGAAATTGAATAATAATAATAATAATGTTCAAGATTAACTAATGCTTTGGAAAAAAAATTAATAAAGTGCTAATTATTTGAGGCTTCTATGATCTATATTCTGTGTGGTGTTATCTTCCGGAGTCATCGCATTCATATTTGTTGTAATCGACGTTTCGAACCAACCTCTGTGGTTCATCATCAAGATTAGATCCATGAGAGAATAAGTCAAAACCCAATAGGGTAATAAATAGGGCTAGGGTGGGGATGGGAAAGAATGACAGCCGACAAGTATGATAATGTTATAATTCAGTTTAGTTGTAATTTAATTTATTTTATTTTAATTTTGTTATCGTTAAATCTGTTAATAATTTTTTTAGTTTTAGTTATTAATTATTAATTTAATGGCTAGTCTACTATTAAGAATATTAAATTTTTTTGAGAAATGTATTTTGGTTACCTTATTAATGATTGAAAGTAACTATTAATTAATAAACTCACTAAATTAATTGTAAAATTAATTAATCTTATTAATTATATGATAAAGATGAATATGATGATGTACATTATAATAAGGTTATAAGTTGTATCTGATCTTTCTGCCTGTAGCAATGCCAGAAATGGAGTCTTTTTCTCAAGGTTCATTGTCAATCTCGCTGTTTAGTTTGTCCGAATCCGGTCATTGCCTGTAAAGGCAGCGCAAGCATGCAGATGTTATATCTATTTCATTTCACTTTTCAAGTATGTAAGCGCAAGTATGTTGCCACTTGCTTCATGTCATATGTAGGAAATTCTGATGTTTAGGTGGTCTCGGGGCTTTCAACAGGCCTTCTGATCTTTCAGCCTGTATATGGCCCGTTCCCTTGCCTGGAGCTTAGCTAGAATATGGAGTCTTTTTCTTATGGCTAATTGTCAATCTCACTGTCTTGTTTGTCCGAATCCGGTCTTTGCCTGTAATGACAGCGCAAGCATGCTGATGCCATATCTAGCTCGTTTTCTCAGTTCAAGTATGTTAGTCTGATGGTTTTTTACTGGCCTCCGGTATCTTTCCATCTGGGCTTGGCTTCTCTTGTAAAAGTCCTTTATGTACTTTGCTTCTTCTGAAGCAGCCATACATTTTCCAGAATACAACATTAAGATTTTTCTTCTGAAAAAAAAGGTTATAAGTTGTATCAATTATTTTTTTCATTTTTATTTATAGTTGTAATTAAATGAATTAAAAGCAAAATTAATAATAACTAATAACTATAACTAAGAATGATTATAAATTAAAATATTATTATGCATAATGACCTAATTTTTATTATTAATTTCAAGAATGAACTAAAATATTATAATGAATAAAATTATTAATTGTTTAATTTGTTTTAAACTAAACTTTATTGTATTATTATGAATTATCATAAATTGATTTATGAAGATTCATAATCATAGAATTGAAACGAGTTATTAAATTTATTTTAAAGGTTAAAATGTATAGAAATGAAATTTATGAAAAAAAATATTTATACTTGATTGTTTTATTAAAATGTTATAATAAATCTAGGGGACCGTGGAGGCCAGGTCAAGCGAAGAGAGGGTAGGGAGTAATCTAGGAAAAGGTAGAATCAGAGGTTAAAATAGAAATCCAATTATCACTAATCTTCCAACCATCATCGCGGTTAAGGTTATCAGGGTGTTTACCTATTTCGATGGCTTCTCTGAATTTTCTATGGTGATAATGATCAATTTTGGCCACAACACAAGAGTTTTCAATATAGATATGATGATTGATTTCACTGGAGTGCTCGACCAAAGTTGAGGTTTTGGAACGGTTATGTTTAATGTCAGCTGCATGCTCTTGAATCCTAGTTAAGATAGATCGACCGGTCTCATCAATGTAGGTTTCACCACAAGAACAAGGAACCAAATAAACCCCTTTGTGGCATTTTGGATCAATGGGATCTTTTACGGATTTCAAGCATCTGCTAATGGTGCTCATAGGTTTAAAGGTGGCTCTTATATTGTTCTTTTTTAATATATAGGAGATTTTATCAGTAATGCCCAACATGTATGGGAGATGGACCTTACCCGCATACTCATCCATAGGCTGCTTATTTTTAGGATTCTCAGCCTTCTTGAAAGCATTGATTCCTTGGTGTCTTCTATATCCATTCTTTTCAAAAACTTCCAAAAGATGGTTCTTCTCTTGTTCAAGATGATCATGGTCTGAAATGCAAACTGCCCTCGTAGCAAGAGTGTTAAGAACCCCTAGTTTTTTAGCAGGATGATGGTGTGAGTTGGCGTGAAGATAATGCTCTGTGTCGGTTTTCTTACGATATACCTGGTGAGATATTGAACCATCCTGATTCCTCTTGAATAGGATGTCAAGAAAGGGAAGGTTGCCATTCTCTTCCACTTCCATTGTAAATTTGATAGAATTAGATTGATTATTAAGGTGCTTAAGGAAACTGTCTAATTTTTTCTTTTCCATGAGGCCAAATAATGTAAGTGTCATCGACAAATCTTTTCCAAAGCTTAGGTTTTAATGGGAAAGACTCAATGGCTTTAGTTTCAAAATGTTCCATAAACAGATTGGCAATGATGGGAGACAAAGGTGATCCCATGGCTACACCGCACGTCTGTTCATAAATATCATCTTTATAACTGAAAAAAGTTGATCTCAGGCAAACTTCTACTAATTTAGTTGTGTCTAAATCAATGACTTTATGGATTACCTCCATGGCTTCATTTATGGGAATGTTAGTATAAATCAATTTCACATCAAAGCTCACCAAGATGTCATTTTGGTCTAGTTTTATCTGCATGATCTCATTGATGAAGTGATTAGAATCTAGTGTTCCCCACCAATGGTTTAAGAATTCTAGCAAGATATTTCGCTAGATGGTAAGTGGGACCTCCAATGGTGTTGACAATGGGTCTTATGGGGATACCTTCTTTGTGAATTTTAGGGGCTCCATAAGTCCTGGGGGTGTAGGGATTGGTTTCAATAAGATTCTTAATGTTATGTTCCTTACTTGATTTTATTAAGTTATTGACTACCTTGGAGATCTTTTTTATGGGATTCTTTTTTAATTTAATGTAAGAGTCATTGTTGGTCAGGTGGTCAAGCATCTTTTCATTGAAATCATTTGTGTCCATTATAACAGTCGCACCACCTTTGTCAGCTTTTAAGACCACAATATTAGGGTTTTGGTTTAAGGTCTTAAGAGCAAAGATATTCTTGTTTAGAGATGTTGCTTTTGGGTGGTTTGGCTCTCCTGAGGATGATGGAGCAATCCTGCCTAACAATTTCTTTAATGTTGTCCGGTAATTCCTTAATCCCATACTCAATGTTACATAGAATGTCTTCTATGGGGATGGTGCGGGGAGAAATGGCAAAATTTAAGCCTCTTTCAAGCAGAACTAAAGTGACTTGGTCAATCTGGGTGTTGGATAGATTTACGATAAGTTTGTTCACTTTCTCTACATCCGAAGATGATGTCCCCTTCTCAAAGCCATCGTTTATAGTCTCAATTTTTGTGGATTCAAACTCAGCTTGGGGTAATGTCATATCTACCATGATCTCATTAACGCATTCGCTGATAGACCTATTCGATGGAGTTGTTTTTATATTCATAGATCCTTTTAATATTATCGAATAAGACATTGAAGCCTTATTATGTTTTCTTCTGTTGTTCGAAGTCGTTTCAATTGCCAAAGATCCACTGTCCAAATTAGACAACCTTTTTCTAAGTTTTTGCGTAGTATTGTTAACTACGCAACTAATATGCTTCATGGATTCCAGAGACGTAGATGCGGTTGTCGTTTCCAAAGATCCGTTGTTTGAGACAGACATCAACATATTCCTAAGTTTCTGCGTAGCCTCATCCTTAATCACGTGCCCAACCGAAGTCTGCCTTGAGGATTCTGAAGCTGTTTCGACCTCGGTTATGGTTTGAGGAATAGCGTTAGTTATTTTCGCTTCTTCCACTGAGTATAATGGCTTAGTATCATCCGAAATGAGGGTTTTCAGAAAGGTGATCTGCGTAGGTTTTATCTTGGAGCCAGATTTTATATGAGAGTCGGGATGTGTAATAAATTTCTTATATAGTTTATCAAATTTAAGAGCTTGTTTGAGGCTCCTTAGTTCTTCGATTTTGAGGGATTTTAAAGCTAAGTAGGCATCTATTCTAGACCAGAGTGCTGGATCAATATGGTTAGATAAAATTAAATGCAGGTCTAAAGCTTTCTTGTTTAAAAGGTTAACGAAAATCTGATTATTCTTGGAGTTTTTGAGGTTGTGTTTGATGTAGGCAAATGAAGGAATAATGGAGGCGTCTCTGCAACGTTTGAGAAAGGTGAGACCTGACTTCTTTCTAGCAATCAGTGATCTGAATCGTTCTAATAAACAAACTTCTTGTAGTTTCTCCCTCCCATACAGGTTGAAAATTATTGATTTGAGGCTTCTGCGATCTATATTATGTGTGGTGTTATCTTCTGGAGTCATCGCATTCATATTTGTTGTAATCGACCTTTCGAACCAACCTCCGTGGTTCATCAACAAGATTAGATCCATGAGAGAATAAGACGCCATTAAATTAATTAATAGTTGACTAGCCATTAAATTAATAATTAATAACTAAAACTAAAATAATTATTAACGAATTTAACAATAATAAAATTAAAATAAATTAAATTAAATTACAACTAAACTGAATTATAACATTATCATACCTGTTGGTTGTCATTCTTTCCCATCCCCGCCGTAGCCATATTTATTACCTTATTGGGTTCTGACTTATTCTCTCATGGATCTAATCCTGATGATGAACCATAGAGGTTGGTTTGAAACGTCGATTACAACAAATATGAATGTGATAACTTCAGAAGATAACACCACACAAAGTACTAATTGCGCTAAGAAATATTGATTCAACCCCCCTCTCAGTGTTTCCAACATGTTCGGTCTTCATCATGATGTAATTGTAATCATGACATTGTATTTCTTTATAAAGAAAGAAAAATGAAAGAAAGAGAAATTTTATTTTATTTTAGAGTATGGGTTTCATACTCAAGTTTGAGTCAAAAGCATGTTTTTCATGCTTTTAGGTCTTCTAGGTCTTTCTAGGATAAAGAATAACATTGGTCATGTGTCATAGTCCCATTTGGACTCATTGTAATGAAGAAAAATATTTTTTTTATCATGTAAAAGCCATGGATAAGCCCAAGACCAAGCCGGCCCAAGAGCAAGGACAAGTCGACCTAAGGGAGGGTTATTCGACCCTCAAGAAAGGTTATAAATAGAAGGGAGCTCGGCCTCATTTGTACACTCATCTCAAGCTAGTTCGATGTGCAAGAGCGAAGGTGAAGAAGAGTACTTGTACGACTAAGAAGAGGAGTAGAAGTCAAAATTTGTCAAGGATTATCTCTCTCTCTATCTCGCTAGGGTTTGTGAAGCTTCCAGCAACAAGAAGCCAAAATTCTAAAGCAATTGCATGGGGTTGAAATTGCAAGGTCGAAATTTTGTAGCTGGGGTTGAAGTTGCAGTAGCAATTTAGCAATATTGGAGTACTGGAAGTTGTCTCAAGGAAGATCTTGTTGGGGGCTGACTTGGGTCTTGGAGGGCTTGTTGGCTTGGGTCCTTGAGCCTTGGAAGTATCTTTTGTAAGCAGATTCTAAATAAGAAGAGAAGCATTTTTCTGAGTTTTCCCCTTAGAGGGGTTTTTCCCTGGCTTGGAGCCTATATCTTGTGTACTCTATCTCTTTGCGATCCTGTTTTCAGTAATTGTTAGATGGACAAAATTAAAGATGTAATGAAAAAACACCTAACATCATAAGTAATTATCAAGCTATGGAAAATAAGTTATAATATGCAAGTCTCCAGATTTTCCAATACGCCCATCCTAACCTCATCTCAAAGCTTCCTATCATCATCTGCTTCGACATAAGAAACACCTCTTTATCGCCAATAGAGGCATGAGTTAAGGCCCTCCTTTATTCACTCCCCAAAAAACTTTTGGTGTACCTTCTTCACTTGTCACTCTCCTCTCACTCCTGACCATCGATCCATGTTTACCCACACTTCCTCTATGATCCTAGACCGCCCATCATCTAGGTGACCTGCCCCACACTTTCTTGCCATTTATTCTCCTACTAGGATATTTGAGAGGTTGTTTGGATGATGAATACCAATAAAGCAACTGATGAGGAAGGATTCCAAGCAGAGCTTGTTAAGCAGTGTCTTCGTGCCATGGACAACCACCTAGCCAACTTGTTCAACCATGTTGTCAATGCAAGCTTTCCACAATCTTGGTCACGTCACATTATCCACCCGATTCACAAATCGAGCTCTAGTCTGGATTACAACAACTACACGACGATCATGGTAGGCCACACATTCTCTTAACTTTACGCTATGACCCTCCACATGATGCTTTTAGGGGACCTTGAGAAGATCCAACTCAAAGACAAAGGACAAGTTGAATTTCGACCTCAATACCAGACCATTGGCCATATCCTTACACTTCGAACCATTATTGAGGAGACACAACCTCGTTCTTTGAAATTCTATTGTTGTTTTGTGGACTTTCAAAAAGCTTTTGACTTTGTCCCCCACAAGGCCTTATTCCAGAGGCTCAAAGGTATTGGTATATCAAACATTCTATTGACAGCTATCATGCACCTTAACAAGTCAATTTTGGTTCTTCTTTGCACAATTCATGGATTATCAGATTTATCTAGGTACCAATGGGGTTAAATTGGGTTGTTCTATGTCCCCCACATTGTTTGGGATCTACATTGATGACCTAGAGTCATTTTCGCACGAACACATACAAAAGGGAGATGGATGCCTACACCACCATGTCTTGTTATCTATCCTTCTTTTCATTGATGATGTGGTCCTTCTAATGTCATCCCCAAAGGGGTTGCAGAGACAACTAGATGCCCTGGCCCTCTTTTGTGACCTTCGACAGATTACAATCAACCTGGGTAAAACCAAGGTCATGATCTTCAATGGATCAAAGAAGACACTCTTTAATCACCACTTCTTTTTTAGAGGGAGGAGATTGAGATCACTTATACATACACCCACTTGGGGTTATTGTTCACATACCTTTGTTTCAGCCTACGCCATGCACTGCACCCTCAAGTCAATAAACAATATGGTTCCCTTACTCTTCTGTCATGATCTTCAATGAATCAAAGAAGACACTCTTTAATCACCACTTCTTTTTTAGAGGGAGGAGATTGAGATCACTTATACATACACCTACTTGGGGGTATTGTTCACATACTTTTGTTTCAGCCTACGCCATGCACTACAGCCTTGAGTCAACAAACAATATGGTTCCCTTACTCTTCTTGAAAGACAATGATTCCAAAACCATTTACAGGGCATATCATCTAAGATGTCAATCCTAAATACTCTAATTTTGTTGAAAATTGTGTAGCTTGGGAGGTACTCCCAAAAGTCCTGGGTGCTTGACATGTGAGGAGAAAACCCACAAAATGGAGGTTTGTGGGCAAAGTACCCAAGCCTGGGGGTTTTGACCCAAAGGAGTGGGCTTAAAACCAAGAAAATGAATTTATTTTTGAATTTGAGTCATGTAGCCTCAAGTCGCCTAGCAAGGCCAAGGAACATTACCATTGGGGTTTCCACCCCTAAACTAGTATATATATGAGGCAAATCACAAGTTTGGAAGGACACATCCTATGGAGAAGAGCAAGTCCTAGAAGAGAGTTGCAGCTATTCAAGAGAAAGTTGAATAGCACTATTGGAGGAGACAAATAAAAGTGGTGTGTTTTATGTTTTGGATCAAGTATTTTTAAAGATTTGGAGGAGCTAAGGTCTAGCAACAGTTAAGGAGAAGACCTGGGCAAGGGTCTGTGACTATAGAAGGGTGTTCGTCGCAATTAAATAGGTCAGGCAGCAGAGGACCACAGGTGGCCACAGAGGGCCATAGGGTGGCCTAGCCATGGGAGTAGGGAAGGGAGGCCTCAGGAATGAGGACAAACAATCTAAGAATTGTCTTAGGTTGACTGAGCATCATCTGTAGCAATAGGAAGTCTAGTAGATTTGAGAAAAGGGTGTTGTTGCTTACTGAAATGGGTAGTAAGGGCTGCAGTGAAGTCTGGCAAGCAAAGGAAGGCCTAGCAACAAGGTGTTACATGTTGGTTTAGTACAGTGGACAAAAAGAGGTGTCTACCTATGAGTAGCTAGTGGATAGAGGTCAAAGGGAGTTAATCTCTATGTGAATTTAGAGGCAACGGACAGTCAGGTAGCAGTTGACAAAGAAGGACTGAAAGGACTGCTTGTGAAGGATTACATCAACAAGTTGGGTTATTTGTCTCTATGGTTTTGGGCAGTTCAGGGACTAAAGGATTAGACCTCAAGCCCTAGTTGTATTTTGTATCATAGTATTTGTATCAAGGTTTTCTAAAGGGCCATGATCCATGGTATGAGAGCTCTATGATTTTCTTGTTGATGGACTAATAAGAAAAGTTTTGGGCCTATATATCTTGTGTAATTTTATTGGTTTCATTATTGTTATATTTCCACTCTGCAAAGTTGTTTTGGTTGAGCATTGCTAGTGTGTTTATGTGTTAGTCTAAACATAGACCAGACCTAGGGTGCAAGGGAATTTCAACATGTTTTCAAAGCTACTTTGAAGTAGGGTTGCAGGGGAACGACCACCCCCCCCAACCCACTCCCGAAGCACACTCCCTTCTAGAGCGCATTGGGAGCAACCCCGGGAGCGCGCTCCCTAGCTTTTTCACAATTTTTTTATGCAAACACAAATTTTTTTCAAAGAAAATAATTTTTTAGTGGGGCAACCTAATGAACAAGCCTATGGCCCTAGTATTTATATGCAATTCATGGTAATGTTAAATTCGTAAACTAAAAGTGACATTCTCCTTTATCTTTCATTTTCATCCTTTTACTTAAATTTTTAGCATTACCAGGAAATGACTCAGGATGTTTGAGAGTGGTTCCAACCTCATTGGATTTCATATGGAGAAAGTAGAATTTTAGATCTCACTCAAAATCCAACAGACTTATTAGTTTACAAGGATTTCAGGATTGGGGTGATTATACTGTTTCTATTGGATTTTCTAATGTAATAGGGTATGGAACTCACCAAGAGCACCAATCCCTCTGTGTACCTTAATGTTAGTGACATTGGTTGTCGAACTCCTCTATCATGATCCTACTCAAAATGTACCCATCACTCAAACAAAATCTTGACTTGATATGCTACCTTTTTTCTATCTGATGTTAATGCTTAGAGGGTGATATTAATCACAAAGATCCCAAGACAGGCAATGATTTTGATGATATGTAGGTATTTGTTGTAGCATGATTTTTCTGGATGATAGAGGCCATCTAGAGAATGTTTGTTGATGTATTTTCCGTTCAAAGATGGATTGCACTCGATGCTATTTTGGTTATGTGCACCCTTACATGCTATATAAATCAAAACTTGTAACTTGTGGGCCTGTGGTTGATGAAGATTGTAACTACTAGATGATTGATGTTATATGGTTTAATCCATGTTTTTATTCTTTTTATAGCTAATTCATCATTCTACATGCTTTCTCATAAATTAGACATTTCTCGTGGCGGCAAGAGGCCTAAGCATTAACAATAGATAATAGATTAACTTGTCTTTTCTAGTTTCTAGTAGTTTTTATAGCTATTTGACTCTTTCATGTTTATTATGATATTTTTGTAAACAATATATGACAATTTAAGTTTGAAGTTTGAAGTTGGCAACTATAACTCATTGGTAATGAATTATGAATACGATGTTTCGTGAAAGTTGAAAGTTGAAACATTTCATTTCATGTTAGATATTCTTTGTTATCGTTTGGTTACTTGGTCATGGTAATGGTCACAAGTACAAGTTACAACTTTAGTGATCAATGATGATAAATGTTATATATCGAATTTTGAAAGCTTGAAACATTAAGATTGATGAATCATGAAACTCGATATGTTGTATGTTACTAACTTGTGGGCGTGGTTGATGAGGATTATAACTTCTAGATGATTGATGGTATATGGTTCAATCCATGCTTTTATGCTTTTTATATCAAATTCATCATTCTACATGTTTTTGTTGACATATATGCATCAAAATATCTATTTTATAAAAATTTGCTCCCAAACCAGGAGCTTTTGAAAATATTGCTCCCTGCTCCCGCTCACGCTTTGAAGGGAAGGTGGCTCAGAGTGTGCACAGGGAGCAACTTAAGAGGAAGTTGGTTAACTTGTTGAAGGACAAACAACATGTCAAAGATGATTGTTGGCTTGAGGTATGAGGACAAGTTGCATGGGATGTCCAACTACTATTCGTGGAGGGAAACGATCAAGCTAGTGTTGTTGGTGAATGAAATACGGGAATTTGCTTAAAAGAGTATTACTAAACCAACAGATCCAGCTAATTTGGCAAAGCATGAAAGTCATAAGCGAAGACCAAATTGATCATTCTTGATGGAGTCAAGGATCACATGATACCTCATCTCTCGGGGAAGACCACTTAGGATTTTATCCAAGAGGAACTTTAGGACGATGATCTTCAAAAGAAGAATTCTAATGAAGAGAATATGGCCCTCGCTAGTAAGTTGAAGAAGGGTAAAGGGAAGTTCAACAATGGCAACAAGAAGAAAGATCTGAGTAAAGTGAAATGTTTTACATGTGATGAGTTTGGTCCTTATGCGAGTAAGTGTTCGCAAAGGAAGAAAGGAGGGAATGAGAAGAAGAAAGAGACGACAATGGTTGCTTCATCTACAACCTAGCAGGATGATTTCACGAGAAAGTTCGAGGAGTTTTCCCCAATATCTCATTTCTCAAAGGGCACCATTGGTGAGGGTGCTTGGTTCATAGATAGTGGAGCATCAAAGCATATGACAAGATCGCATGATGTATTTGATGTTAGTATTTCTAGCATCGGACAAGTGCTCTAGTCTTGGTTTGTGTCTAAGAGACTAAGAAACATGAGATCTTCAAAACCCAAACTATGGTTTCACGAGATAAGCTTGTGAAACACCTTAATTAAATTAATTAGCCATCATTTAAATTTTTCCTAACTTAGGAGAAATGGATAATTAGTAGGAAATAATTAAGGAAAGTTGAGAAAACTCTAGAAACTCACATTGATCAAGTTTGAGATGATCCTAGCCATTGATGACGATTTGATCATGGTCGTTGGTGATCCAACGAGAGATTGTAAGAGCAGGTCGATAGGGTTGGAGATGATATAGTTGTGAGACACGGTGAGAGTTAATTCCTTAGCAAATCAAGCTATCTTGTTGCAGAGTTTGAGTGGGGAAGAAGAGTCTGAGCCATAAGGAAAGCATAAGCAAGAGGGAGCAGCAGCAGAGATTTCCGGTGAAGTTCCACTGCCGAAGAGTCCACAACAAGAGGGTAGTATTATTTCCTCAGTGAAGTTGCGCAAACGCAATGCAGAAGCTTCAAAGGGCAGTTTGATTCAACTGAAGAGGAGGTTGATTTAGGTGATAGAGGCCGAGAAAATTTCCAGGAGGCCAAGCGAGTCATTTCCAGAGGTTGAGTCAGGCAGTGCAAGTAGGGCCTGCACAAGCACTGCACAGAGGTTGACGCGGGGGCATTTTGAGTAGCCCAGATTGAGCCAATTGTTGGAGTGGGATTAGTTGTGGAGTGAGTCAATTGTCTCACAAATTATTTTGCCCAGATTATTTTGTTGGAGGATTGCCAGTCAGGCATCTAGATTATTGTGCTCAGATTTTACTGTTGCATAATAATAAAACAAACCCTCATCTACGGCACCGGTTTTCCCTTCCAGGTGTTTCCAGGGACTTTTGTCCAAAAATATTAGTGTCAATTTTATTATGTGCGCGCATCTATTTTCTCAGTTCCAACATTTTATTTAGCTTCCGCTAAATTTTATCGTGAAGAATTGCAGTGTGATTTATTTGTTATTTGCAATAACAAATAAACTACTAATTAATCAGTTAGAAGAATAAATCAGTTGCTACATTTCAAGGAAAATTTCACATGCTATCAGAGCTACGTTTAAGATCATCTCAGAGGCTCAGCAGCGAAGGGAGGAAATTTTGCAGTTTCAAAGGAAGTTCTAAGAAGAATTTCTCAGATCAAGGCAGACCACCAGGAAGTGCGAATTGCAGAGGCGAAGGGTTCGATTTCCAATTTCAGGCAGGAGGAAAATTCGATCAGCCTTAGAAGTAGAGATTTGCAAGTTATGGATTTGTCAGATAAAGTGTTCTAGTGAGAAGTTCAATCAGTTCGTTGAGTAGATCTAGGCGCAATTGGTTTGCAGCAGCAGAACAGTGCTGGGTGGAAGAGAAAAGCACACAGAAAATTATAATCAGGATGCCTTCAGTAGATTTCTCAGATTTCTCCAGTATGGCCACACAACAATTTGACATTTAGAAGGCTACAGATTTGTCTTCCATACTAGAAGACGATTTTGCTTAGATAGCTTGCCTCTCTAGCTCAACTTCATAGGCAATCTAGTATATAAACAGTGGTGCGTCAACTCATATGATAGGAATTAGAGAATACTACAACTACTAGGAGGAGCATATGGACTTCTGGATTCAAATGGGAAACAAGAGTAAATGTACTCTAGTTAGAGTATGTAACATTGAGATTCAGAGGGAGTTGGGAGCAAGCACCATTGTTACATATGTGTTTCATGTACCTGACTTGGATATGAACCTTATTTCAGTATCTTAGTTACAAGATAAGAGATATGATGTCCACTTTATAGGGAAGAAGGTGTTCATCAAACACCAAAACTAGAAGAAGGTGAGGCAAATTGGAGTTCGTAGCAACAGATTGTACAAGTTGCAGCTCGATTCTCCAAAGGCACTAGTTAGCAGCAACAGCAGTGATTGCAGTAACAGTGGGAGAGACCTGAAAGAGATATGGGACATGATAATGGGACATTTACATCATGGAGCACTTAGGATGCTCAAGGAGACAATAACATGTGTTCCAAAATTAGGCACGGAACACAATGTGTGTGCAGGGGGGGTACTTGGGAAGTATATTAAGGCAATATTCTCAAGAAGTGACAGTAGATTAGATGGTGTGTGTTACAACTTATACACTCAAATATTTGCAATCCTATGTCCACTAGATCTCTAGGGGGGTACGAGTACTTTGTCACCTTCATCGATGACCATTCCAAAACCTAGATCTATATATTGAAGACCCAGGATGAGGTCTTCAGTCGCTTCAGGGAATTTAAGGCTCTAGTAAAGAATGTGACAGGAAAGAAGATCAAGGTATTTTGCTCAGATAATGGAGGAGAGTACATAGATATTGACTTCATAGGATTCTGTGCGAAGGAAGGCATCAAGAGGGAGTGGGCAGCTCCATAAAATCCACAGTGGAATGGGGTAGCGGAGCGGAAAAACAAGTCAATAGTTGGCGTTGCAAAGGAAATGTTGTATGACCAAGATTTGCCCAAGTTTTTATGGGCATAGATATGTAACATTGTTGTGTATATAGAGAACAAGGTTCCTCACAGGGTGTTGAGGAGGATAACACCAAAAGAAGTCTTCTCAGGGAAGAAGCTAGAAGTAAGTCACTTCATAACCTTTGGCAACATAGCTTAGATGAAAAATGCAGTAAGTTGGATCAAACTACAAAGAAGGGGTTCTTCGTTGGGTATAACATAACCTCAAAGGTATACAGGATCTACATCCCTGGTAGCAGGAAGATTATCATGAGACGGGATGTGAAATTCACGGAGGAGAGAGCCTTTAAGAAATCTCGCGAGTTGCCAATAGATGATCAGAATGAGCTAGCAGGAGCTCCATTAGTCCAGCCGCAAGAACAGTAGCACGAACAGTCACAAGGATCTAGTATAATCACCAGTACCAGCACAACTTCAAGTGCAGGAGATCATGTGAGTTCGCAGTAGACAAAGCAACAGATGCAAGATAAGGAGTTCATCAATCCTCCCACCACTAGTGGACGTACCAGCAGAGGAGTTCATCAAACATTGAGGGATGCAGAGAAGTTCATAGGAGCTCCTAGGACAAACAAGATAGAACGCAAACAAGTACCAAGCATTAGTGGCACAAGTTGTAGAACCTTCCAGCTATCAGGAGGCCACACAGCATCAGGTGTGGAGAAATGCCATGGTGGAAGAGTATAGCTCCATCATGACAAATGATGTTTGGGAGGTAGTGCTAAGGCTTGTGGACAGGTCAGTTGTGGGATCTCAGTGGATTTATAAGATCAAGTACACTGCAGATGGCAACGTGGAGAAGTACAAGGCTAGGTTCGTGGCAAAGTGGTTTGCGCAGAAGGAATGCATAGATTATGAGGAGATCTTCGCCCCAATTGCTAGATATACTTCTATTCAATCGGTTACATCTCTAGTAACATAGATAGGATTGCAGATTCACTGGATGGAAGTCAAGACGGCCTTCTTGAATGGGGTGATAGAGGAAGAGGTATATATAGAACAACGAGATGGCATCGAGACACAGGAGAGGGGGGCACGCATGTGTGCAGACTGAAGAAAGCTCTCTATGGGCTCAAGCACACTCCCATAGCATGGTATGGTCAAATTGACAGCTACTTGCAATATATGGGATTTGTTATGAGTGATATAGATCCCAACCTTTACAATTTGATGGTAGAGGATGAGCCACTCATCCTAGTGTTGTATGTGGATGACCTCTTCTTGACTAGGTCAGCAGGGCTCATAGAGGATTGCTAGAGAAAAATGGCAACAGAGTTTGACATGAAGGATTTGCGACTAATGCATTATTTCCTAGGTTTAGAAGTATGGCAGAAGGATGGGGAAATCTTCCTTGGTCAAAGAAGATATGCTACAGAGATTCTGAAGAGGTTCAGGATGCAAGATTGTAGACCTATGTCTACGCCTATGATTATAAACTAGAGGAAGATATATGTATCAAAGGACAAGGACGTTGACCCCACCTTGTATAGACAACTTATCGGTTCCCTCATGTATCTGATCAACACTAAGCCTGATGTTTGCTTTGCAGTCAACACTCTCAGTCAATTTATGGTGGGACCTAAGAGAGTGCACTAGAAAGCAACAAGGCACATTCTGAGTTATTTGTGTGGCACGTCGAGTATGGATTGAGGTATACTTGAGGTGATGATATTAGGTTATGTGGTTTCACAGATGCAAATTGAGTAGGCAGTTCAGTGGATCGAAAGAGCACATCTGGGTGTTGCCTCGGTGTTGGATCAGGAGTTGTATCTTGGTGTAGCAGGAAGAAGAAATCATGGCACTGAGCTCTGCAAAAGTAGAGTACATGGCAGCAAGCATGGCCACATGCGAACCTATATGGCTTTGGAGGCTGCTATTAATCCTGTTCAGTCAAAAGTTGGAGCCGACCAGTATCTATTGTGATAGTCAAAGTTGCATCAAGCTCTCTAAAAATTCAGTGTTTCATGATAGGTCAAAACACATAGACGTCCAATATCACTTCATCGGAGATTGTGTGAAATGTGGATCAGTCCAGCTATAGTGTGTTCCCACATAACAACGGTTTGCAGATATACTCAAGAAAGCTCTAGGGAGAGCTAAGTTCGTCTATTTCATAGAACAGATGGGTATAGTGGAGAACTCTTTCCAGTAGCAGGAGGATCAGTGTCAGCAGGCACAATCGGACCTTAAGGGACAATTGCAGAGACACGTTACAATCAGTTACTTGAGGGGCGCAAAGACAGTTGGGCATAGACAGTTACTCAGTAGACAGTTACAAAGACTAGTCGTAGTCAGAGACTCAGGAGAGTTACAGAGCCAGTATAGGGACACAGTGGATCGATAGATCATTCTCAGTTGTAGTAGTTGTAGTAGTTGCAGTAGCAACAGCAGCATCATGAGATCAAATGCAGTGCAGGTAGTGTTGGAAGCAGTGCAGAAGGGCAGCGCAGATTCAGCGTGGTTCAACTACATGGTTAGCAGATGAATCAAAGTGTGCGTAGTAGCTTGGTGGACAGTGACAGGTTGTTATAGGTGTCAGGCATCAGAAGCGTGAAGGGAAGATGTTATGAGAGAAAACAACTTCCTCGCTAAGAGGAAGTGTTAGTTTTTGTAGCATCGGATAGGTGTTCTAGTCTCGATTTGTGTCTAAGAGATTAAGGAACACGAAATCTTCAAAACCCATAAAAGGTTTCCTGAAATAAACTTGTGAAACACCTTAATTAAATTAATTAACCATCATTTAAAATTTTCATGTCTAACTTAGGAAAATTGGTTAATTAATAGGAATTAATTAAGGAAAGTTAAGAAATCTCTAGAAACTCATGTGAATCGAGTTTGAAATGATCTTAGCCATCGATAACGATTTGATCATGGTCATTGATGATCCAATGAGAGATTATAAGAGCAGGTCGATGGGGTTGGAGATGATACAATTGTGAGACACAGGGAGAGTGAATTCCTTGACAGATCGAGCTATCCAGTTGCAAATTTTGAGTAGGGAAGAAGAGTTCGATCAAGAAGAAATGCAGACGCAAAAGGGAGCAGCAACAGAGATTTTCAGTGAAGTTCCAATGTCAGAGTCAGCAGTAGGAGGTTCGGCAACGCAAAAGCTTTAGAGGGCAATTCGATTCAGCTGAAGAGGAGATCGATTCAGGTGCTATAGGCCGACAAAATTTCCAGAAGGCCAAGCTAGTCATTTCTTAAGGCAGAGTCTGACAGAATGACAAATTCCAGGCAACTCCATAGGTAGTGCAAGTAGGGCCTACACAAGCACTGCATAGAGGTTGACGTAGGGGCATTTCGAGTAGCCCAGATTGAGCCAGTTGTTGGAGAGGGATTAGTTGTGGAGTGAGACAATTTGTCTCACAAATTATTTTGGCTAGATTATTTTGCTTAAGGATTGCTCTTGTTTTTCCACGATCTTGGTTTCTGGGATAGAATCTTAAATCACTGACGTTATCACACCAAAGATCACAACAAAACTACTTTGCACAACAGAATATAAACAACAATAAATATACTAGTGCACAAAATATAGACAACCTTTACAATTTTCAACCCAACTTCGTTTCATTAATTAGAATGAATAATACAACAGTCTAGGGCTCCCATACTAGGGATAACGACCCTTGTACATCCACTAGTACAAGAATACAAAACTGGGGCTTGGTGTCAATTCATCGACAACCAATCCAACCTCAACAAGATACTCTGACCGTCTAGCTGATGTATAGCTCCTCACAGTTGCATGATCGTACCTTGTATCTGCCTAGTCCTTCGATTCCCGATCTCCAACATTGCATCTATCAATGATCCAAGTCCATCTCGCCATTGAACCTCAGCTATCAATCTACTCATTAGTTGTGCCTTAGTCAAGGGCACAACACATCGAGACTCCTGTCGAGTTGTTCACAACTTCGTTTGTGAACAACACTAAATTTGCCCAATGTTGCTCCTCAGCTACTCAGGGACTTCAGCCCACTATGGTCTTCCTGCGCTGCTCCAATGAAAACCAACATAGGGCACGGAGGGTTGCCACCCATCACTACAAGAAGTCCATCTCCCACAATCAACACGGGCTAGGAGGACTACCCATCATCTATTGTAGAATTCCTTCTCCACACACAAGTCTAGGGTTGCACAAACTACTCCTAGTAGATCAAACCCATGAGCTCAACAACTGCCACTCTAGAACCAAGTAGGTCCATGAAGATGGTGCACACCAGGCTCCAACTTGGGCACTATCACGTTATCCTCCAACAAACCATAAATGCCCAATCCTTGCCCACACATGGTCCACTCTCACGCTGCCCTCCAATAGTCCACAAGTGACCAATACTTCTTATAGCATCTGCTTCTATCGAGGGCATCCTCATACCTAGGAAACCCTCCTCTTGGCTGCCAGCAGACTTCTCAACATGTCCTCTCCTAGGACACTCATCCACTTGCATCAAAACAACCTTAACTTCACCAATACATACCCTGTTTCAGGGCTTGTTCAACTGTTATAGGTGTTGGTCCTAGTTGGGGCTGATAACATGTTGCTTCAACACCTAATTCCTCCATCAAAACCTCTCCTACAGCTGTGGTCACCCTCCTTGCTTCTGTTGTCAAGTATTGCTTGTCTAGAGGAAAACCAGGCCTAGATCAGGCCTTCCAGCCCTCTCCAAAGTGCCCAACTCTCCTCCCAATCTCTATTTAGGCCTGCGTCACCCTATAGCAGCCCCAAACAACCTCTAAACAAGCCTTTCGGCCTCCTGCAATATGACAGACATCTGCACTTGCCTAAACATAGGCTTCCCCACAAGTTTTGACCACAAAACAACACTTAAAACACCTTCAAATAGTGCGGCCTCCTCCTGTAACCATTTGAACCTGCAATGCAGACAAATACAACCCAAAACAGTCCTCTTTTGCTCCACGCCTTGCCCTCCAGTGATTGTGGCTGCCTCAAATATGAATTGGTGCTCCTTTGATGCTCTTGGATGTGTCTAAATGACCTCCCAATGACTCTTATTCATACATGTCTTATGTGCAACGTCTAGCCCACTCTTAGGCTCTCCAACAACAAGGTTGACTTGTCCTAGTAGGCCTCACAACCACACATTGACTTCAAAAATTCATAACTTAAGATTGATAACTCAGATTTTGATGATTCTTGCTGCATCCGGTTGCTCTCGAAGTCTTCTATCATTTCCATATATCACATGTCAAAATCTCGTCACGGTTTTGGCCCAACACCTTTGGGTGCAAAACCCCAAGCTTGGGTTTCAAGCCCACAACTGCTTTTGTGGCACTCCAACCTCCAATCCCCGAACCCTAGGGCTTGGAGTACCTCCCAAGCTACCAAAAATCAACAATTACCAACCAAGCATCCAGATTATTGTACTCAGATTTTACTGCTACATAATATTAAAATATGTTGAAGATAGGGTAACCATGTAGCAGGAAAGGAGACATAAAAGAGATATATGAAATGCTAGAAGATATACTCTCTGAAATACAATGAAGAAGGCCATATCACTTGGACCTGATTGAAGGTATCAAAGAATGAAGGAATATCTTCATAAGATCTCAATTGGGAGACCTAGGAGAGATGATAAGAAGATGATAATCATTGATACTCTAACTAGCAAGGTAACAAATGTCCATAGACAAGGAAGTTACCTTCTTCAACTTGTGGTCTCTATGCTAGATAGAAAAAGGCAAGTTGAAGGTAGAAGTATTGAAGGTTAAAGGACTCAAACATTTGCACAAACAAAAGGGATGTTTGGTCCTCAAACAAGGCAAAACAGTGTTATGGAAAGATTATGAGAAAAAAGGTCATATTGCCGAAAAAATGGAAGAAGCTGGAGAAAAGGGCCAAGGAAAGAGGGAGTAACAGACCTCTACTATGACTGAGCTGGTATCCCTCACAAAAGTGTCCTATCATAAGCTTCTGTTATAAATATGTCCATGATAATAAGCTGTATCGTGGCATCATGGAAGCATTAGAAACAAGAGCTCGTGACATCACCAAGGGAATTATGAAAGACAAAATTCATGGCCGACAAACATGAAGAATATAGCTCTTGGGAAACATTTTCCAAATAGGGATATGCAAGATCCTCAAGATTCTCTTAAGGAATCCTCATCGGAAGGTTCACTAATCTAGAAAGGAAGCAAGAAATCCATCTTATGGAATTCATGAGATGATGGTATGATGACATGGAAATGAATCAGAGCAAGGAATTGAAGATCTTTTCAATCAAGGAAGATACTGGAAGAAGCCTAGATGGCCTAAAGGTAAAATGAGGTATGCATGCTTGTATTTAATATTATAATGACATGTCATATGGTTGCAGGTAACATGGATCATTACTTCTATCTTGAGAAGCATGATCAAGAGAAAAAGGATCTCCTCTGAAAGGATGCAGGAAGGCATAAGTCACACTAGATGAAATCAACATAATATGTCCTCATATGAAGTATGAGGTGGTTGACTACAATTAAGAAACTCAGATTGAAACCTCTTGGGAATGGAATGTGTGAGGAAGGAAGAGATCGTGAGATATGAAACCCTGATGAAGGTGATCAACATCCAAAAGATTAAGAAGATTTGACTAGGAAATCTCCCGAAAACATATGAAGACTTTGAAAGTGTGAAAAAGATGGAGACCCTTGACAACGGATATCTTTGAGATCTGTCAACATGTATGCAGGATGCTGATACCTACAGGAAGATGTCATGATGAAGAGCCATCTCGAAAGGTACAATTTGATTTAATGTTTTATGTTTTGATTTATTGAATAATATATGGATGAGTTCATGCAAGGCTACTGGAACAAGAGTTGTAAGTGCAAGTACAACTAGCATTCATGTGGTGGATGGAAATTCCTGAAAGAAACATGATGAGGAAGTAGCCATATGACAAAGGTTCCAGATATGTATTAAGAAGGCCACTTTCCATGAAGGAATAACATGACGATCCAAGAAGGAAAGTAATGGATGGCTAATGCCCTACAAGGAAAAAGCTCGACTGAATTTCATGACATCAAGGAAAGAAATTGATCAAGCAGCTAAAGGACCCACGAAGAAGAAGTTGTTGATGAAAAGGAGAGTCCCTAGTTAAGAGGGAGCGTTGACAAGTCCCTAATTGAGAGGGAGCTTGGGCAAGTTTTTGGTCAGAGGGAACTTGGGTACATTCCTTTACAGCAATGGTTATATCTTCCCTAGTTGAGAGGGAGAGATAGACACAACATTCTTGTCTTCACTTGGAAAGAAAGAATGGAGGATTGGGTAATCATCTGGACTCTGATGCTCTTTGAGGATGTGTAGGGCATCTAAGATAAGAGTAGGCAAGAGGATCAATATTCTTTGAGGGTTGGGAAACCAAGATAAGAATAGTCCTAGAAGGTCATACTCAGTGAACACCCAGTTGGGTATGTCTATAATCATTGGTCTCGCCAACATTGGGCTCTGATCTCATGAGAGATAGAGCTGTCAATCAAGGCCTTGCTATGGAAATCATGTTGGTTACTATGATGCTATACAGATGGGTTACCAATCTGATTATCCTTATGAGAAATTCTTCAGATTGAGAATGACCAAGTACCATTATGAATACCTCCCTAGATAAGAGGGAGTGTTGAAGAAAGGGTAACTAGGTTCGGTCTTCATAATGACATTGTAATTATGATTTTTGTAAACAAGAAAATGAATTTATTATTATGCTTGCTTCATGGGTTTCATGAGCAAGATTTTTTATGTATATATGGCTCCCATTGAGAGCCTTAGGATTTATCTTTAAAGGTCAAAGAGTCAATGTCATGAAGAATCCTTCTTGGGCATGTATAAAATGTATTTGAGTCATAAACATTGTCAAATAGCCCTCCAACGACAAACACACAGTCCCCTTCTTATGTCGGCCTCTAAATGCACAAAGGAACTCATGTTGGCTCATAAAATGAAGACAAAACAATTCACTATATAATGTCAGCTTATTATGGAGACGAAACTACTATAAGTACCCAGCTAGGTTATGTGCAAAAGTACAGGACAGTAACTTGGATTCCTCTATAATTTTCGGATGGGTACAGTGGAGTGCAGAAAACTCGGATGCCTCTAAAATCTCGTGGGTAATTATAGTGGGTACAGTGAGGTACAGAATTCAGATTCCCTGTATAATTCGAATGGGTACAGTGAGGTACAGAATTCGGATGGAAAGCATCTTTGTGCTTTTCGGATGGGCACCATAGGGATGATGTCTCGGCCTCCTCACAATCCTAATGAACATTGTCTCGGCCTCCTCACAATCCTAATGAACATTGTCTCGGCATATTAAGAAGCAACCTTACAGTCTCAGTATTCTTATGACGAGGAGGATCTTAGAGTATCACTCTCTGTCTCGGCATACAGTTAAGGTGCAGTTATAATTTGGGCATAGAAGTAATCACAAAGATGCAGTCATGAACATGATGAAATCTCAATACATATATACATATCTTAGTATAAAGGTCTCAGTGTTATGGTGAAAGTCTCAATGGAGGAGCAACAATGATCTTAGTAGAAGAGCAGCAATGATCTCAATGAAGGTGCTGGAATGGAGCAACTGTAATGACCTCGGTGGTGCAATAATGATAACCTCGATGAAGCAAGAGTAATGATGATGATCTTAGCAGTGACAAAGAAGAGGATTGGTGTCTTGGTCTTGGAGTGGCCTAATAGGTAAAGGGTCATGGTCTTGGTATTCGTCAGTTGGAATCTCTATAAGAAGAATTTTGTGCAGGTTTTCCTCTCAAAGAGTGAAAGGTTTTGGCCCTAGCAGAAAGCCAACATCTTGGGTCCTTGTCTCTTTTGTTTTGGTAGCTATTTGATGAACTAAGAAGACACACTCTAATAATATCAAGAGAAGATTATGCTAATAAGCAAAAGTTAAAATACCTCACAAATAGTTTTCATGTCTAGAAGAATCTCCTTAACTTCATTTGCCCTAGATTCTTCAACAAAATAAACCCTCATTTGCTACATCGATTTTCCTTTCAGGGATTTTCTAGGGACTTTTGTCCAAAAATATTGGTGTTGATTTTATTGTGTGCGCAACTATTTTCTCAGTTCCAACATTTTATTTAGCTTCCACATAATTTTATTGTGAAGAATTGCAATGTGATTTATTCGTTATTTGTCGTAACAAATAAACTATTAATTAATCAATTAGAAGAATAGATATCCAGTTGTTGCATTTCAATTAAAATTTCACATTTGAGAGCATGACCGAATGGAATTTTGATCTACACATGAAGATTGGTGATAAGAGTTAGAAGGCAGTTAGAGTAAGTGGGCTTGTACCATTCAAGATGGAGTTGGGAGGTCTACTACAAGTCCAAGATGTACTTTGGGTACCAAAACTCAAGTCCAACATGTTGTCTATCTCAGTGATTGAGGCTAAGGGGTTTGAGGAGATATTCCAGGATAGAAAGGTGATGCTCAATCCTAGTGGCTCTAACTCTATTCTAGGAGAAATTCTTGGAGTTACGGAGAATAGTATGTATAGGCTAAAGGGAAAGCCTATTGACAAAGGAAAGAAGAAGGTTTCTAAGAGTCAAGAGGAGTCGAGTTCGAGAGGGAGTTTGCAAGTTCAGATAGAGAATTTGCAACCCAAGAAGAGCGCATCATCAGAAGGAAGAAAAGAGAATTCTAGAGTTGACAAGGAGGAACCATGGAATGGCTTAAAGGCCTATGACAAGAAGAAGAAGCGAGAGGCTTCTAATGGCAAGGACACTTCCAAGGACAGCGTTGTTCATTTTGCAGGTTATGCTTCAGTGATGGATGATAAGGTGTTCGATGATTGTTGGAGGGCAATCACGAAAGGGGATTGTGTCCCAGTGTGGGAAGATGAGATACTTCCGAGGAATGGAAGTACCTCCCTCGCTAAGAGGGAGTGTTGAAAATTGTCTAGGTTGGGAGGTACTCCCACAAGTCCTTGGTGCTTCACTTGTGAGGAGAAAATCTACAAAATGGAAGTCTGTGGGCAAAGTACCCTAGCCTAGAGGTTTTCACCCAAATGAGTGGGCTTAAAACCAGGAAACTGAATTTATTCAATGTTCCACCAAGGCTCCAAGATGGGGGGGCGCGGGTGTCCTGAGACGCAAAGGGGGGACGTGTGGGAGTACTGTCAAATTTTAGGGAAATTTAGGACGGCGATGGGGGGGTGTATATCAATGATCGAACCGGGAAACCCTTTGAACCGAGAACCAGTTAGAACCGAACTGGAATCAATATAAAAATGGACCAAAAAACCAATCGAACAAAAAACACCTAAAATATTCAAATTTTAAAGAAAAACATATATATTCATGTGCATCCATATGAATCCAAACCATTTATACACAAATAAGTAAAAGTTTTCATTTATATAACATGTAAGGGTGCACATAATCAAAATACCACTGAGTGCAATCCATCTGTGAACCGATAATACATAAAAAACAAGCTCTAGATGGCCTCTAGGATCCAAAAAAAATATGCCACAATAAATACCTACATATCATCAAAATCATTACCTATATTGGGATCTCCATCATCAATATCACCCTCTAAGCATTAAAAAAGTTGAAAATACGTGGCATGTCGAGTCAAGATTTTGCTTGAGTGATGGGTACATTTTTAGTAGGGTCATGATAGGGGAGTTCGACAATGAATGCCACTAACATCAAGGTTCATAGAGGACTTGGTGCTCTTGATTAAATACTAGTTCCATACCCTGATACATGACAAAATCCAATGGAAATGCTACAATTCCCTCGATCCTGAAAAACTGTTAAGTCTACTGGATTTTGAGTGAGATCTAAAATTCTAGTTTCTCCATATCAAATCTAATGAGGCCGGAACCACTCTCAAACATCTCGAGTCATTTCATGGTAATGTTAAAAATTTAAGTAGAAGGAAAATGTCACTTTTACTTTAAGAATTTAACATTACCATGAATTGCATAGCAACAATAGGGCCATAGGCATACATTAAGATAGCTTTACAGGATGGCTGGCTGCGCGCTCTGGCGATCCCGCGCCCTGCTACGCCTCTGAACTGACCCCTCTGCGTGCCTGCGCCTGGCAGCGCTGCTGCTAGCTGCATCCTCCCTCTGCTGATCCCCTTTACGCCTGGGGCCTCCTGCCCTCTCTTTCCTCTGGGCCTTCTGCCCTCCCCACCCTCTGGGCCTCCGCTGGAGTGCCATCTCCGCTGCTGCCCTAGCCCGCAATGGATCCTCCCTTTCAGGATCAGGAAGATCTGGAGAAGTCTTTTGCTTCGCTCATCCCAGAGAACGCCTCGGAGAAAATCCATCCTACAGCTTCAAAGTTTATCAAAAAACTTTATGAAATTCCGGAAGTCTCGCTCCCTCCAGCCCTCCCGAGGAGAGCTGCTGTTGCCTTGGCAGAACGTGGCTTGGTAGGCCAGTTCACGGGACTATGGCCTTCTCCCCGCACAGTCCAACGTTGGGTAGAAAGGAACTGGAACTCGATGGTCCAAGGAAAGATAGCAATAAGGTTCTGTGGGAGGGGGTTTTTCACCTTCCTCTTCGAATCAGTGGAGGATCGTAATCTTATCTTCAGAAATGGCCCTTACTTTATGGATACCAGAGGCCTTTACCTCAACAGATGGACCCTTGACTTCGATCCTGAGATGGATGTTCCCAACGCTGTCCCTGTTTGGGTTCGCCTTCCCCATCTGCCTCTACACTGCTGGGGAGATGAATCAGTGAAAGCCATCGGGAACGCTGTTGGGAAATACATTGACAGATCGGAACCAAAGGAGAACATGCACGCATGTGCACGGATATGTGTAGAAGTTGATCTGGGAAAAGGGTTACCGGAAGCAATCAAACTTAAAGTCGACCAGTGGACGCACATACAGCAAGTAGACTACGAGCAGTTGCCTTTCAAGTGCAAGGTATGTCATGAATATGGGCATTTTGCTAATAGATGCAGTAAATCTAAATCAATAGACTCTGTTAACAATGTAGAAGCTCCTGAAGAAGCATGGGAAATAGTCAAGAAGAAAAAATCAAACCCCCCTCCAGGAGCATCCTCAAAGCCCCCCTCTGAAACCCCCATCCCCCCCTCCCAACCCTCTGGATCTGGCCCTTCCTTCCCTTCTTCCTCCAATCCTTTCGAAACTCTGTCTGCAGAGGAACCCCCATCCCCTCCCCCTTCCCCGAGAGGCCCCAAGGAAACTCCTTCCTCCCCTCCCCCAATAGTTGAAAGAATCTTAACTAGGAACAAGTCGAAGGAAAATAACACCTCCACTAACCCTCCCAGAAAAGTTGGAAGGAAATCAAACAAAGAGATAAGGGATGAGACTGCTGCAAAAGAAATGGCCACAGGGACCCAACAGCCAATGGACACATATCTAGATAAGACCAAAGGAAGTGGAGAGAAGATGAAAGAGAAAAGCGGGGCCTACAATAAACAAAGTAAATGATGATTTTGGTCTCTTGGAATTGTAGGGGGATGGGCTCCTCCCTAAAAGCTAATGCAGTCCGAGACCTTCTAAAATCAGAACATCCAGACTTCCTCCTACTCCAGGAGACCAAAATCATTGAACAGGAATTTCAAAACAGCATGAAAAGAAGCAGAAGTTATGAAGGAATAGCACTGAGCGCAGTGGGAGCCTCAGGAGGAATAGGGACAATTTGGGACAAAAACAAATGGAAACTCAAAGACTGCAGGCAAAATAGATGGTGGACAAGACTAGATATGCAAAACATAACCATGACAGAAGAATACACAATATATAATGTCTACGCTCCCCCCCACTTCAGAGAAAAAGCCTCTTGCTGGGAGTCAATCACCTCAGATCTAATGATTGCCCAGGGAAGGAACATCTCCCTGGGAGGAGATTTGAACTTAATAAGGAGTGCGGAAGAGAAGATGGGAGGGAATTTCTTTGCAGACCCCTCAAGAGAAGCATTAGAAGAAATCATCCAAGCCCACAGTCTAGTTGACATCCCACCCCAAAATGGGCGTTTCACATGGTCAAATAAGAGAACAGGCAAAAATAACATAAAAGAGAGGCTGGATCGTATCTTGGCACAAGAGAGAATAGTGGCTAACTTCTCAAGGATACAAAGCACAATTATCCAAGGCTATATTTCAGACCATAAACCAGTGGCATTGCATTTGGACAAAGGGAAAAATATGGGACCGATTCCCTTTAAGTACAACAGAACATGGGACAGCAGCGAAGATTTCAGAAACTTGATAAAGGATTACTGGGCAATAGACATTTTGGGCTCCCCTCACTTCATCTGGGAAACCAAGCTCAAGCTCCTCCGGACAGCCATCAAGCAATGGGCAAGGCAATACGCAATAGAGGAAGGGAAAAAAAAAACCGATCTCCAAATGAAACTAGCACAGTGGAACCAAGAAAAAGAAAGTGCCCAAGACACAGAAGAAGATCAAATGAAAGAAAATGAACTGTATAAGGAGCTGTACAAAAAGAACCGAATGGAAGAGGAAGAGCAAAGGTAGAAATCACGATGCCTTTGGCTCAAATCAGGAGACAAAAATACCTCTTTTTTTCATAACAGCCTCAAACTAAGGCGAGCAGGGAATAACATTGAAAGAATAACAGTTGAGGGAAGAGTCCTAACAGAACAAGTGGAAATTAAGGAAGCAGCATCCCGACATTTTCAAACTCTTCTAACAGCTGATCCACATTACTTGGAAAACCCGGATTTCCTCAATATAATTGAGAACAAGATCTCAGAAGCCCAAAATGCAGATTTGGACAAGGAGATCACGACGGAGGAGATAGAATGGTCAATTCACAGCATGCCCTTGGACAAGGCTCCAGGCCCTGATGGTTTCACAGTGGCCTTTTACAGAACCCATTGGGAAATTATCAAGAAGGATTACATAAGAATGGCAAAAAACTTCTTCACAAAATGCAAAATGGGCAGCAGCATTAAATCCTCCCATCTAGCTCTTAACCCTAAAGACCCCAACCCTCAAACTTTTGATAGATTCCGCCCTATATCCTTGTGCAATGTCTCCTACAAAATCATCACAAAGATCTTGGCAAACAGGCTTAAAAAAATTCTCCCTTCCCTCATCTCCGAGAACCAAGGAGGCTTCGTCCCTAGGAGACATATAATGGATGATGTCATTCTCATCCAGGAGGCAATCCACAGCAGCATATCTAGAAAGGAAAGAGGCATGATCATCAAACTTGACATGGCGAACGCCTTTGACCGGGTTAACCATTCATTCCTACAAGCAGTTCTAAAGAATTTTGGCATCTCTGAGTACTTCATCAGCAGGGTCATGGAATGCATTTCCTTCAACTGGACAGCTCCCCTCATTAATGGTAGGCCCTGCAATGCCTTCAAAAGTTCAAGAGGCTTGAGGCAAGGATGCCCGCTATCTCCCTTTCTCTACATTATCATGGCTGAAACTCTAAGCTTGCATCTGGAGAATAAGCGCAGGTTAAAGGAAATAACAGGGGTAGATATAGTCCGAGGAACCAAGGGGATTAACCACTCCCTTTTTGCTGATGACACTCTGTTAATCGGAGGTGCCTCAAGCCTTATGGCCCGGAGGTTCAAGAAAACATTGGACCTCTTTCTCCAAGCTTCTGGAGGTAAACTAAGCAACAACAAGTGCATGATCTACACTTGGAATGTCCCAAGATACATAACCCAGAGAATCTCTATAATCATGGAAATCCCTGCACAAAGGAACTGGTCCCATTTTATGTACCTGGGGCTACCATTAGCCAAGGAATCAATCAAAACCGAGATTTGGGTCAAGCTAATTGAGAAATTGAGAGGGAAGCTCCAGAGCTGGGGAGTGTATTGGCTTAACCTAGCGGGCAGAACAATTCTCATCAAGGCCATCCTTTCAGCCCTCCCAATCTATCAATTTGCCACTACTCTCGCTCCGGCAAGCATCCATAAGCACATGGAGCTGATAATTAGAAGCTTTTTGTGGCAAGGAGGAAAGCAAGACACAAAAAAGTTCAGCTTGGTAAAGTGGGACAAGGTCATTCTCCCCTTAGAAAAAGGAGGGCTCGGAATTAGAGTACCAAGTCTAGCAAACATGGCTATGGGCTTCAAATTGACCTGGAGAATTATCAATGAGAGAGGAGCCTGGTGGACAGAGGTCATCAAGAGGAAATATCTGAATGGGATCAACAACAATATCCTCTCAGAAACCATCATCGACAGACAGTGTACACCTGTTTGGAAGCTGATCAAAAAAACTCTCCCCCAAATCAAATCCTGTATCTCAAGAGCTCCGGGCAATGGTAGAAATATCAGCATATGGGAGGATAGAATAATGGGCTCGGAGGCTAGGGGATCACTCCCTAATTTCAGGCCCCTGCAACGGTGGATGATGGAGGCAAACCTCAAAACTCTCTATGATATCTCTCTCTGGGAACAGAACTGTTGGATAGGTTGGAGATCTTTCTCCCTCCCCAATGATCTCAAGAACCTCTGGGCCGATCTTAAGACTTCACTCATAGGCTCAACTCCCACAAACAGAATGTCAGATGACAAGTTTGCATGGGACCCCAATGGTGGCAGCTACACGGTCAAAGAGGGCTACAGAGCACTCCAAAATGCCTCAGCAATAAACAACTGGCCACTTCACAAAGCAGCTTGGAGAACTGAATGTCTGCCAAAGGTTAAACTTTTCAATTGGACCCTTCTTCATGGCAAAATACTTACTGTGGAAAACCTCAGGAAGAAGGGCATTCATGGCCCCTCAATCTGCTGCATGTGCAGGGAGGCGGAGGAAAGTAGCAACCATCTCTTTATAGAATGCCCCTTTGCAAGATCTTGCTGGAAACTCATCACCAGCCCTCTAATCACTGGTGATCTCCCCAACCAGATCACTCTCCTTCAGAAAAGCTGGGGGAAAAGTTTCCCCCAATCCAACAAAAGCAAGAACCTAGCTAAAAGGATGTGGAATAGTATTCCCTCAAATCTCTGCTGGCAGATATGGATCGCCAGAAACAAGTGCATATTTAACAACAAGAAGCCAAGTATATCTAGCACCCTGGCTAAAACGATTGCACTCATTTCAGAGACCATTGAAGCAAATGGTATAACCCAGGCAGACTCGAAATCGACAGATGCAAGTGTAAAAGAGTGGATGAGTAAATTCAATTATGAAACAAGAACTCAAAATAATGTAAACACAGGAAAAGGAAATCTGGACTGGAAGTTGAGAGGAACCAAGGAAGAAGTCAAAAATTGGATACAAAAACAAAGGAGACCCACCCTCCATTTTGATGGGGCATCAAAAAATAACCCGGGTCAAGCTGGAGCTGGTGGAATCATTAAAGACTCTCAAGGGAAAACCATAGTTACATATGAATAGGGATTAGGCTCCATGTCCAATAACAAGGCAGAGGCATACAGCCTCCTACTGGGGACCTCTATCGCTAGAAATCTCGGTCTCCAAAACCTTCTTATCATGGGCGATTTTGCCATCATCATAGCGGCCATGACCTCAGGGAACGATTTCAAGCAAATGGCCTTAAACAGCATCAAAGGTAGGATAATGGAAACCATCAGGAGTTTCAACGAAGTCACCTTCAAGCACATTCTAAGAGGAAACAACATGGAGGCAGATGAACAAGCTAATAAAGCTACAGGCAGACAGACAGGCCAGGTCAGGGAGAATGATACAGTCTATGAAAAAGCTATACCCTAGGCAGGCCTTCCCCATACCCTCACCCCTGAACATCAGTCACCTCAGGCACCATCTTCCGCGTATCTGGTCCTTCCCCAAATCTCCCTCCTCACCCCCAAATCTCCTCGAAATCCCAACTTGGTACCAAAGGAGACTAAACCGCCCTCAGGATCCGGTTCTTATCTCTAAGTTCTGTCTCATCATGAATCATCTCCTGATCAGCGCAGTCATTCTCAGGATGCGTGACCGTGCCCATCCCTTCCGCATGCTCCTCGACCGCAGCAAAATCATTTCAGAGGATCTCTCCCCTCCCAAGATCAGATCCTCCCAGAACTGGGTCATGCATCGGAGAAATCTCTCTGTATCTATATATTGTTGTCTGGTTCTCAGTTTCTCCACAGTTCGTGACATTGCAAGGCATCTCCTCTGCGATTTCACCAAGCGATGGCATCATTCTGAAGCTGCCAACTCTTATCGGGATCCAGAGCTCCGCCCCTCGCTCCTGGTAACTGCTGGTTTACGCTCTGTGGTTTTATTTATAGCTGACCATTTGTTTCTTGATCGTTGCAGAGCCCCTGGTAATACATCGCTGCCCATCCACCTCAATCCCCAGCGCTTTTCGCTCCTGCCACCTCTGTTCTACCTCCTCTGTAATATCGCACCTCTTCCCGATATTCCCCTTCTCCCCGATTTCCACCTCTCTTCTTATATTTCAGATTCTCTCAACCAGTCCAGTATCATGGCGGATCAACAAGACCAGCCGAACGCTCAGGAGCCAGCAATCAATCCAATAGATAGGCTCTTCAGCAAAGAATGCACCATGTGCAAAACTCACACAATCATGATTAACAGATTTGTCAAGCATTTCAATGATCTGAAGGACGATTACGAAGCTGATAGCAGATCGAAGCGGAAGAAATTGGAGAAGCAGAAGGAAGAAATTGAAAATCTGAAAGGAAGGTGCAGCCATCTGGAGGAAGCCATAGAGCAGATCAGAGCCCTTACCCAAAGCTATCAAGCTGAGGCCTCTACTAAAGCTAGTGCCAGGAGAGATCCCATCCCTGATGATTCGGTCACTCAGAAACTTCCCTAAAATCTATGATCTGTAAATTTTGTCGGTTAGGTGGTGCTTTTGTTAGGCAATATAGCCGTTTTCTCTTCAATTTCAGTCATCATAGAGGCAGAAACGAGGAAAATGGGTCTGCGCACCCAGTTTTGATCCTCTCCGCCCAAACCTTCGATATCTATGTACTAGAACTATGTTTTTGAGTTTTTATAATACAAAAGTAACCAATTCTGTTAAAAAAAAAACAATAGGGCCATAGGCTTGAATATTAGGCTTCCCCACACAAAAGTTCTTGAAACTCAAAAGAGGTGCTCCTGGGCATCCCCCCTTTTGAGGGGGTGTCCCTAGAAGCACCCCTTTTGGGGAGACGCATACCCCACACGGGGAAAATGTTTCGCCCCACATCTCCCCGCATCTCCCCAAAAGAGGGACGTGGGGAAACATTTCCCCAAGCGTCCCCCGTCCTAGGTGCGTGGAAAGCATGGGGTGTGTGCACCCTACCCTAGGGAACGTGTCCCCATGGAACACTGAATTTATTTTTGAATTTGATTCATGTAGGCTCAGATCGGCCAGCAAGCCCAAGGGACATGGCCGTTGGGGTTTCCACCCCTTAAACGAGTATATATATGAGGCAAAACACAAGTTTGGAAGGACACATCTTGCGGAGAAGAGCAGGCCCTAGAAGAGAGCTGCAGCTACTCAAGAGAAGGTCGAATAGCAATGTTGGAAGAGACACATAAAAGAGGTTTGTTTATGCTCTGGATCAGGTCTGTTCAATGATTTGGAGGAGCTAAGATCTAGCCGCAGTCAAGGAGAGGACCTGGCCAAGGGTCTGTGACTATAGAAGGGCATTGGCCACAGTTAAATAGGTCAGGCGGCAGAGGGCTGCCAGTGGCCACAGAGGGCCGCAGGTTCTAGGAGCAGGGCCAAGAGGCCTCAGGAATTAGGGCAGACAGTCCGAGAACTGTCTGAGGCTGACTGAGGGTAATTTGTAGCAGTGGGAAGGCTGGCAGAGCTGAGAAAAGGGTGTTGTTGCAGACTGAAGTGGACAGTAAGGGCTACAGTGAAGTCTGGTAGGCAAAGGAGGGCCTAACAGCAAGGTGTTACATGTTCTATAGTACAGTGGACAAAAGGAGGTGTCTACCTGCATGTTCTATAGTACAGTGGACAAAAGGAGGTGTCTACCTGTGAGAAGCTAGTGAACAGAGGTCAAAGGGAGCTAATCTCTGGTGTGAATTTGGAGGCAAAGGACAGCCAGGTAGCAGTGGACAAACGACTGAAAGGGCTGCTTGTGAAGGATTACGTCAGCAAGTAAGTTGAGCTATTTGTCTGTGTTTTTGGGCAGTTTAGGGTCTGAAGGATTAGACCTCAAGCCCCAGTTGTATTTTGTATCATAGAATTTGTATCAAGGTTTTGTGAAGGGCCATGATTCCTAGTACGGGACCCCTGTGATTTTCTTGTTGATGGACTTATAAGAAAAATTTTGGGCCTATATATCTTGTGTACTTTTATTGGTTTCATTGCTTTTTCCCATTGTGAAAAGTTGTTTTGGTTGAGCACTGCTAATGTGTTTATGTGTTAGTCTAGACATAGACCAGACCTAGGGTGCAAGGGAATTTCAACAAGTTTGGCACACTGTTCTATATCGTTCTAAAGTGTGGGGCCCTGGGCTATTAGGTTCATATTGGTCCTTAGCAGAGACAGTACATATCACCCTTCTTCTTCATATCATCAGGTGAATAAAATATCAATTTGTAAGCACAATAACACTGAGATTTTGCTTACTTAAGTAGCATTTTTCAAGAAATAACAACAGTGAATTTTTCAGAAATGTGAATTAATGCACAATCTCAAAATATTAAATCATTTATATAGTAAGAGAAGGAAAACCTAAAATAAGCAAGCGCTCGAGAAACAAGTGAAATATATTTCCAATTCACAAGATCCAGTAGCCATGAAATAGCAAGTCTTCTACACACAAATATATTATTGAAGGGAGCCTAACAACTCCCTAGTGTCAAATGAGTACAGAACCTGAGATATAGTTAACACCGTAACAGAATTGAACAAAGCACTAATAATTAATAAATGCTGTTTATATAATGCAGAGATTGCCCATTTTTTAATAACACTAACTGTTAAATTGGCATTGCAAAAGAAGCTTATGGTCAGTGTTGTGTAACCAACCTCCTCATGGCCCAGATAACCAATCATGCAGTTCAGTGTTGATAATCTCCATTTGCATACTATACCCCTCATTCTTTGTCCAGTTCCTGCTGAAAAGACTGTACATTCATCTTCTTCAACAGCAACCGCCCTCAAAGCTCCAGGGTGTGCACGCACTGAATGAAGAACTGATGCTTTCAATCTCCATGGGTGCTCATCTTTTATGCTACCAAGTCGACCCAGAAATTCTGGTCCTTCCCAACTATCAGCCATGCTAGGTAACCAACACCAAGGTTCATATTCACCATAGCACAATGGAGCTTCACTACTAGCATTTCCTCTATTATCCAATTGTTGCCTACTAGTAATCATAGACTTGCTTATTTTACTTGCCTGAGACTGAGGTATTGACCAACCTACACCATTGAGTAGCAAGTTGGCTGGATTAAAATCAGCCGCTGGACGCTTCCCAACACTTTCCCCATAAATGTTATCTGAACCATTCTGAGGCACCTCTGCCATGCACTTCCACTGTAGTTCATAATAATAGTTAGTAAGATAAATGACTTCCAATAAAATGAAAAAAAGTATCTAGGCATACTGTGAGAGCAATCTAGATAAAATTATATTACTTAAACCTGCATAGAACACTGATTAAGGGTTCATCGGGACGAGCAGCAATATGCATGTAGAAAAAAGCAACATAAATTATTAATTACAGTTAAGATGTACAAAGAGTTGTGCTCATTAGTATACTACAAGCAAGACTTCTGTATAGGATTCCTAAAAATACTCCAAATCAATTGTATTCAATTGATGCAGCTAAAAAAATGCATACCTTCCACTTGTATCGCCGAAAAAGAACTTGTTCTAGTAGAAGCCATGTAGTAAAGCACTGTCGGAGTCTCTCAATTCCAAGAAGTGATGCCAGAGAAGGATACAGAAAAAAACTACAGTCATTAACCATAATATGATTAGGCATATATTGGAACTGAAAACTGTATTATCAGGTTTATTAAAAGTAATATCATCTGAGAGCACAGTTCATAATGTTCCTATTTGTTTGGACTTCAACCACACAAGAAAAAAAAATCATATGCTACTTGATGATAGAGAACATACACAACATCAATACGACTGTCAGCATGAGTCTCTTCATCCATTTCTGAATTTCCAGAGATATGTAATCCAGGGGTTCTGGATGAATTGTCATGATTGCTAGTGTCCCCTAGTAAAGAATTGACTTCCTGGGAAAAAGCTAGTTCATCCAACAGTGGTTTGAGCTGTGGTAATACATGTACTGCGGTATGATCTGGTCCAATGTGCTGACAAATTGCAAGCAGTGCCTTTACAGTGTGCTGTGCAACAGATATGCAATGCTATTAGTGAAATAAATCACAAGAATATCAAAGCTATGTGGCCCAAGGAGAGCTCATTTCCAATAGTTTGTCAGAATCAATATTTTGCTTCTTTAAGAATGGCCGACAAAATTATATTGACATGTAGTTAATGGATAAAGGTAAGTGACCAACAGCACAAACAATAACAGAAACTGTTTAACTGCTATACCTGGACCAAGTTTTTATTTAAACCGGCATGCATTAGCAACTTTACATGGACATTATTTTGTTCCTACAAGACAATAAGACAGTTATCATGATTGCTTCATCTTTATCACCTAAAACAGAATATGATACAACCGAGTCCAGTAAATTCAAACCTGCACCAACTCAGTAAGGACAACCGAGCTTGGCAGAATTCTAACAAGTCCATGAAGAACTGTGAGGGCATCAATTAAGGCCAAGGTGTGCCAGCTTTGAAAAGGTTCAGATTTATCCACATTGGCAAAATCAATGCCAGACAATATGATGCTCCGTAAGAGTGGCATCATTTGTCTTATAATCACTTTTTCTCCAAGATGACCCCCTATTGAACATAAATAGAAACAATGTTAAGAAGATAAAAAACAAAGAAAACCAAACAGAAGCAGTGGTGCCAATCTTCAAAGCCATAGTTGACAAACATTACCAATTCTAACCAAAGTTTCAAGTCCATCAACTCCAATTCCTCGTCCAAAGCACTGCATTAGTGGCACAATAGTCTGGAACAAACATAAATTATTAAACATCCATGTGCCAGGATCCAAAGCACACTCAAATTATTGTTTGATCCTTTTTCAGAAAAAATTGTTGAGAGCTTCACAGCCAAAATTAAATGATGCAGAGCAATGGAAAACATGAAATCATAACTTTTGAGTCTAAGTAAGCTTTCATAACCTGATTAATAGTGATTGGTACACCAAGTTCTTCACAAGAGCCCACAAGCAGAACTGATGCTGCAGCTGCCGTATTTTTCTTGGAAGAAATACATAGATTTGAGATAACCAATGGATGAATTTTTTCCAAATAGGCTTGTAACCCAAGGGACTTCCATAGATCTCGTATAAATGAAATTTGAATGAGAGCAACCTTCAGGTGAGAAGATTCTGCACCCTGCCAGAGATATCTGTTTTTCTCTCAATCAGCCTTGAAATTTCTTAAAAATGCAAAACATAGCACAGAAAAGGCTGAACATGAATGTAAAACTATAAAAATATAAAAAAACGAAAATCAAAATCAAAATATATATAGATATATGAATTGATAGCAGGAGTTTCTCCATCGAAATTTTCACCGACTTGTAATATTTTCTGAATGGAAGGTAACAGTAGCGATTTAGCTGCTTGAGGTTTCAAAGATCGTAAAAAATCCTTGAGTAACTGTACAGCTGCCTCAACATCAAAATCTGATTCAGGTGCCAATATAAGAGGCAAGCAAGAAGTTGCACACATCTCTGCAGCCAAAGTTCCCATTGAAACTAGAGCGCCTTCCCTTGCCAATTTTGCAGCATACTGTAGACATGAACTTTTGCTTCCCATCAAATACAGAGGTGCAAGAAACAGGTAAGCTGACCGTACTGTTGAAGGAAAGTATGGTGATTCCATTAGAGCCTTTGCTGATGGTCTCCTGCATGAAATGATTACAACAAATTTTACAGCTTATCTGATACCAATATACAATTTATTATAATATTCCTTCCAAATTATTTTTAACATCAAATGAATGTAAAAAACAATAAAACCTCACAGATGACAATATTTTGAAAGAGAAGGTTCAAACAGTATTACTAGCAACAGTTATGGTTCAGTTGAAGCCTAAAAGGGGACCAACCCGAGACAGAGAAAGGCAATGACTTTCTTTCACTAGTAGTATACAATTACTTCTATATAATTCAAGTATACAGTATGATAGATCCACCTCTGATGCATTAAAAAAGGCCCATAATATTGGAGAGCTCAACCATCTTTAAAGGAAGATTGTGAATGATAAAAATCACAAGATAATGAGCCATTTGCCACCAAATTTGATATTACAGAACACAGATATTACAATTCAGAACAACCTGCCTCCAAAAATCAAATAGCAAAAACAAGGACTCTGACACGGCAATCAAGAATCACATGCAGTGTCCTACTTCTCATGCAGATGGTTATCTGTGCATTCACTTGACCATGCCTTAGTTATTGGGTACATAACCACGACATCCTTATTAGGCATTAGGCTCTAAGCTAGTAATTTTGTTGTAAGGTTAGCCTTAGGTTTTTGTAGTATCATTTTCAGTGATTGTAATTCATAAAATGCCACTTTAATGCAGCAAGGGCCTTGTCACTTTTATTAGTAACTTAATCCTCAAGTTCAGGTTTCCACGTCTTCTGGCATAAAAAGGTGTTTCCCCACTCATTTGTGTTAATTTTTCCTTGAACTTAGCACCCAGCAACTTATTAACCTGGCAGATTGTAGATCTACTGAATAAATGCACAGCTAGATTCTTAACTTAATTAGCAGAAGCAAAATTTCACTGTTCATATAACCAATCTCAATCACAATGACAAACAAATTCTGTACAATCAACAGTTCTTCATTAAAATTCTGAACTTACTTGGGCTCCCGTCTTGGGATAATGGCCCAATTGAGAAAATTACAAATATACAATGCTTTGGATCTGATCCAGCAGATCAGGTCCTAGATCGGTTTTTGATCTCCTTGGCTAATCTAGATTTCCAATGCTGCACCCTACCTGCAACCTCCTCGGACCTGGCACACTAGAATGAAGTCCTTCTCCACTCCTCAGTAAGATGCCTCTCTCAACGTTTTGTGTTGCTATATGGTGCATCTTTTCCTCTCCTTAGATTTTCGTATATATCTTTACATTGAACGCAATCCCTAACCCTAATCTCCAAAGTGATTGACGGCCCAGATCAGATCTCACCTCACTTGAGATCAATAGATGAGATTAAAACATAATTACTAAGGTAATTTACTTAACTTTTCCTAAGTTTCTTTATCTCAATTAGCCAATATAATTATTATGTGATTTTCCTAAGTTGAACTTACGTTAAGTTACAATAGCAACTTGCTTGTGCAATGTTGAAGTTTCTAAGTTTACTTAGTTTAGAAACCCTTCATGCACTTTTTCTGATTTATTCCTACCTACTTGTTATTTTTCTTTAACATGTTATTTACAGAGTAAATACTAAAAATAAACATCAGTCCATGCTCAATATGTTACAGTTCAGCAACTAAAAGAAACAAGAACAAACACACCACATGACACCATTATTTTTGGACCAATGTCCCCGGAAAAACCCAAAGCGGGAAAACCAGTGCAACTAGCTAAGGGTTTTCTTATTAAGCAATATCAGAGTACAATCTAGGTGCTGAAACTAACCTACCCAACAGAGAATTTCCTTAGCAGCTATACCTCACAGTATGAGAGAAATCTCCTGCTTGAAACCCCGGAAAATCTGGACTGCGTCAGCCCCTCTCTGTCTCATGTTGTCCCTGCATCAGCCTTTCTTGGCCTGCGTCAGCCCCAGGAGGCCCTGCGTCAGCTTTCTGGGCCTCTGCGTCAGACACGCTAGCCTCTATGGTGCTCTGCGCAGCACTTGGCTGCCTCTGCATGGCCCTACGTGAGCCCTTGTTGGCTCTGCGTCACCCTCTTTGGCTGTTGCGCTGCTCTCCCGCCACAATCTCTGCCTTCTCTATTTCTCTGTACTCAATGCCCCTCAGCTGCTCTCCCAATCACTGATTCTATCTCTCTTAGCAAACCCCGCTCTAGAGAATAGAATGATTGATCATCTGGTGTACTCTCCAAGTGACCCTCAAACCTCCTCTTATACTTTTCCTGTTGACATCTCAACAGTCGAGATTAAGTCCCTAATCAACGGCTAAGATTAGATCTGGCTTGATCCATGTCTTTTGGACCACTCTAATACAGATTCATATTAATACACATTAATATTT